>LOND01000152.1:51972-67326 GCA_014220965.1 Paragonimus kellicotti | reverse complement strand
GTTCGTGTAGACATCCAGGCTTGTAAGTGAAGTAGTGAAAATGGTGGATGGAACGCTAACAAATAAAAAGTGGTTAGAGGGTTAGCAAAAAAAAGATTGATTCCCTCTATGCCACATATCACACATACAGATCCTGTCCACACAATTATCGAGACTCACAAGCATCTGTGATAAAATCGTCCAAATGGTAACCAGTTGTAATGGAGAGTACACAAAAAAGTGAACTGATGTATAATGTCGGACGGTAAACATGCATATCTGTGTAACATTACCCCATCAAATCAAGAGATCAACTGAACAAATTTGCAGCGACGGATTTGGTGTCGTCTAGTCGTACAAAATTACCGAGCAAAAGTACACAAGTTCAATTAGACCTGATTGTGATTAACCTCAAAAGCCAGATTTGTAACAAGTGGCTGGATTCCAAGGGCTTAGCATAGATAGTACCACTGAACGAAGCCTTTAATCCCAGTGAATATTGATTGGTTTTGCTGAAGACAAAATGTGTCATCCTGCAAAACATTGAGATACGTTAATCGGATACATCAAACGGTACTACGCAGATCAGGTGCCAATTCATTAGCACGAATAAAAGAATGAGCTGAAGAAAAGAAGGGGAGAAAACAAAAGACGTATGACAATGATAAGAAAAAGAAAGGATACTCTGCCAGTGTTACACCATACCTGATTCTGACATTTTTGTTTTGTGATTTTGTAATAGTTTTCTAGAAAGAGGTGTTTATATACTGACCGCTAAATACGCATACCGTAGCAAGCATAACAATATTCCTGTTATCGACAACGGTTTGCAGCAAAGAAACCCGGTCAACAGTTTTTGGACCTCAAGTTAGGAATCCGGCTGGGGTCAACGGAAAGCCAAGTCCTTCATACCTCGACACTGCTGTTTTTGTTTCTAGCCCCAAAAGGGGTGCACAATCAAGGCACGATATGGTAGGTCTCAAGTAGGTATGTGTAAGACGTGCCCGAGAAATCGTAGCCGATGGAGTGAAGCTACTTTGCGTGGAAGGAGGCTACGTATTCCCAACACACATCATCGCACGTCATCAGTGCTCACATGGGCGCTGTCACCAAAAACACTCAATAGCGTACAGACGGCGATTGTCAAATACAACCAACGTACAAAACCCATCGACACTGAGCGGTCGGGTTTCCTGACTGTAGAGTAGTACGGTACAATCGCGTTGTACACCGGTGCCAGAGATGTTTCAGATTAGTAAGAGTCAACCGGGTTTCGGCGATGCGTAAACAGGTCTCATCTCTAACATCGCCGTCGCAATAACACAATTTCAGGTGAGTTTAAAATCAATTGACATTCGTCATCGAGATCACCAACGGTCAGCGAAAGCTTGAAAATGATCAAGCAATGAAGACTCTGACTTCTTTGCTAGTTGCCGAGTGTTAGGTCAGAGGCTAGTGGTCACCGAAGTCACGGAGTGAAAACTCTCCGACAGACCAATGCGCAACAGCCAAGCAAATGCTTGCATCTAGAGATGATCGCCTGCTTTACTGGTGAGTCTTCCAACAACTGTCTCCGTCTCCATATCAGTGAACATCAACCCCGACCACTTTATGGTCCAATCAGATTCAGAGCTGATTACGTACGCAATCAACTTTACGGTTGTTGTAACATATTTAAGTCACGATTGAACAGTGTGGTTTGTATAGTTAAGTCCTAAATAAAAACCATCTAAAAGAAAACCAATTCCAAGCAGAGTCCCTGTTCTTCTTCCCTGTGAAACCGCAGCACTTGAAAAGTAGTTTTGTGATTATGGCTCAGTAGTTGAGTGACAGCTGATATATAAAATAACACAATGTCAACTGTTTAACATCTTCATAGATTTTGTTCAGACCATAACACACATAATCGTGCGTCAAATCTGGTTCTGACCTCTAGGCTGTTATGGGGACACATAATCAACTGGACTGAGGCATACTTATACCAAGCGACGGTTTGGGAACATGTGACGCTGAAGGTGTGAGCGACCTCACGGTTGTCGAGAATATGCTTGGATCGGTGAAAGCAAAAGTATAACACTGCAGATACTTTGACTGAAAATTTTAACAAGAACGACACCCAGACAAACCAGCTTGGTTGTTAGACTATTCATTCTTAGTGTATGCCTCATTGTGTGACAGAAAAATCAGAGGGATAGAACTCTACGTGGAAGCAGATCATAGGCTGAATCAAGTTCTGACATGGACCGCAACAGGTCATGGGAACATGAGAAAGTAAAAGAACGAATAGATTAACGTATTTTGGAGGTCTTCAGCATCGATATCTGTTGTCTTGCTTCAAGATACCAGCTCAGTGCCATAACTTCAATCTCCGTTAGCCGTTTCACTGTGCGCCTACAACGTGCAACTGTCTGGAGATCCAGTGGCTCAAGCTACTGGTATCGTAATTGCTTTAAGCGCATACACAGAGAAGGCGCTGCTTGACTGGATTCTCATCCACAGCTGCCTTTGAGCTGTCAAACTCAAGTACGGTTAGAGCATCCAGGTGTGCGTATAAAAAAACGCTAATTGCTCGTTGTTGCAGCATATGCCCCTACAGATTGTAGTCCAGATACAAACAATAAATTTTTTTTAATCACCGGCCCACTACCGGCTTAGGCCGTACGGATCAAGGACATTGAAGTACTGATCGGAGAGTTAAACGCCAAAACAGACAGACTAAATGGTGACAGACGCGGCTAAGATAGCGGCCACGGCACTCGCCGAACATACAATGGTGAACGTTTGTTGCAGCTTTGTGCTGATAACGACCGGTTTATGGCAAGTACTACTATTCGACAGTCTTGACGTCAATACACAACCTGGTGACCACCACCGCCGAGACAATCGTGGACTCAGATTGATCTCGCCGCCATCAGTCATCGGTGGCGTGGCTGTTCCTAAGATTGTAAGTCAATCTGGAGCATCTAGATGGATTCCGATCATACACTGGTATGTGTCAAGTTACGCCCTGGGCTTTGGTAGAAGGCCAATTAGCAATCAAACACAAATCAACTTATCTAAGCTGGCAGGAACACAGGCCCATTACACCACCAGAACGCGATAGTCTAGCCTGAGACCCCTCTCACCGGACGACACTGAATCACACAGGACACGGCATGGGGTGTAACAGTGTAGTGCTGCCTCGTGTGGTACTACGCCTCGTCCTGCTGTCAACGTCTTGGTTTCTATGTGACCACTCAAATTTCTGGACAGTCTCTGGAAGATTTTATCCAGCAGTGGGCGCAATTCAGTTCGCCCGGTTACTCACTTGGAACTCCGGAAGCAAGTAGGAGAGGATTGCGAGGCCTCGTAGAGATAACGCCCTATTGAGATGGAACAAGCTGCTACTACCGGAAACTCCTGAAATTTTTTCCATCTCACAACAACGGGTAGAAGGAAGCCAGATGTGAGCGAGGTAATCTACAAAGCCAGTAGTGAGCTTATACATGACTTGCAACGACGCTTAGGACACTGGGCTGATTACGTCCAACAACGGTTCAACTGGTCATTCGCACTACCGCCTGTGCATTCAGGCTCTGCCTGCGCACATTGGTCTGTTGACGTGTTCCTGCCTTTAGAAATAGGAGTCATACTTGAAATGCAGTTCCCAAAACGTCACAAGACATCCGACCCAGATGAACTCCCTCCTGCAATTCGTATATAAATGGGGTCCAGTCTTAGTCAAAGAGCCAACGGCTCTGTTTCGGAAACACTGGCGTCAGTGAAGTTCGATCCAAATGACTGGGGTTTGGCTAACCATCGTCCCCATTTTCAAAAAGAGTTCACGCACTTCGTGTGCAAATCACAAGAGAATTCAGCCTGATTCATACCACGTCGAAGTTGCATGCAGCCATTGCATTTCATAAACCAAACGAAACGTGCAACCAGCACATCCATGAGGAGCAAGCCCAGTTTCACTCAAGCCGTATCCACATTGAGTTCGAGAGTCAGAGTGCAAATTTCGGTCTGGACGAGGATATAAGCTACTGTTGGGCTCTAACGAGAGCGCATTCCGAGTCCGGTGTTTCCTTTCGAAGTGAGCAAGCTGAAAGACTTACCTGAATGTGCAATCACGTCTGGGTAGTGTTACGTTTGTATCGGTCTAAATCCTTAAACGACAACCAATAAGTACAACAGAGCCAAAGCATAAGATGGGGGATGGGTGAAATCAGCGATCTAATACTTAACTGCGAATAAGTGAGATTTAGTAGTATTAAACCGATGAGATAGTGACAACCACGTGGAGATAAGCCCCGTATATATGTATATGTATACTGAATTCCAGATTTCGATGAATAAAGTTGTGATGATGAAAATTTCTTTCCCAAACTCCACTTTTTAGTCACAGCTATTTGGTTGTAAACGTGCGTAGAGTCTGAGAAAGTTCTAGATCAAAGATTAAACGAAAGAGAATCTTGGCAAACTGTTGACACTAGATGATCTCAATATCGACATGCTAGCCATATGAAAGATGAAAAGAGTAAAAGTCACCCGGATCACACGTAAGCCTGAGAACAGGCAACCCGTATGAAGGCCAAGACAAAAACACAAACTCAATGAGTAATAGTCTCATAGACAGATCGTTATGATGTGCATGGAAGTGATAGTGACCAACTGATCAATAATCCTGCAGATCAGTAGGCGGACGGTGTGATTATCCGCAGAGGAAAGCCCGTATGAAATGAAACACACGTATCATCGCTATCATAACACCACAATCATTTTAGTCTATTGTGATTGCACAAAAATCAGGGAATGAAAATATTCCTTGGAAGCTAAAAGTACCACTCGGACATTGAAGTCTAAATTGTTTCGAGCTGACCGTACTAAAAATGAACAACACTAATGTAAACAGGGCTCACATTAACGAGCCTAATCCGGATTGGGTTGTTATTGTACAGACTGTAGATAGGTGATAAACATACAGCTGGAGTCGCACGAAAATAAATCGGAACGGACTGAAGATGCAACAAATCGGATAGTCTTCAAAAGTAGTATAGACAACAGTGATTTTTCTGAGTCAGTCAACCCTGACTAATAAACATCTGGCATATTTGCCTATTGGAGGGCTGTTTCTGACAAAACATGACCCAGACGTTGAAACTTACGTAAATCGATACCAGTGAATAAACAACCGCGCCAGAGTGATTGTTCACGTGTGCCACGACTGGACTAAGTGGGATGGATCGCATGAAAGCTAGACACAGATGTGTACTGACAAGTGACGTTGAGAATGACTTTGATCAAAGGCAAATACATAAAAGAAAGAAAAACTGATATTTTTATCGTTCAGACTACCATTCTAGCATTTTCGCCAATTCTTCGGCCTACCTACTGCGTCCAAAGCAAAACTGCGAGGTCTGTGACTAGCTCTCAGGTTGCTCGATCGTTAGTTTAATCGGCCACGAGGACCTCGAGGTTATGCGAAGGTTGACATCAGTGACGGTGATGATCTCATTGAACAGAAACGTTACCAATAAAGAGTAAATGCGAGTCTGACGGTTCCCTTGCAAGTAAATCAGTCGAAAAGTTCGCGGAGGATTCAAACCTGAGTGACGGTCAACTAAAAATCAGTAACTAAAATTGTGTTGCTAGAGCGACTCAATAACATAGTGTTCTTTGAAGAACAAATGGGCTTACGGTAAAACTCCCAGACTTATTGATAATTGATAGCTTCTAGGCGATTATGACGACGTCTATTCTGTCGATCACGATTATATTATCGGCAACTTTCAATTGTTACGTCGCACGAATATTTTAAATTGCCCTGTTTTATTAGGTGAGGTGTAAGGATCATGCAAATCAAAGCACACGTTAAGCACTCGAATTTCATCTACGACACCTCAAAACATGTTAGCTGATATAAACCGAAGAGATTTAGTGAAAAAAGAAGAATCTGCCTATTGTGAAAGAGTACCCGTAATGACCAAACACTCGCAGAACACTCAGTAAACACAATTCCGGTAAAGCTAAATACAGCAAATACGCACTTATACTTACCGTTCCATGATCTCACGTAACAAGGAGTTCACTTCGGCATTATCAGTCATTCGAACTGGATGAAGGACCACGCGCCGATTGTAACGACGTGTTGACGGAGCACTGCTATTGTTGTTGATGCTGCTATTAGCGGTAGTAGTTGGCAGTGGACTAGTAGGTGCTGAATCACTGCTACGTCCGGTACCGTCATCGGCCGTCATATCTTTAGTTTGAATCCCGTTACAATTTCGTTGCGGTGGTGGTGGATGACGGAATTCGGGGGGACAACAAGCGGCAGTGCGCGAGCGAGTGCCACAAGTGTCCAGCGAACAGGCCTGATGACACATGGAGCGCGTGGCACAGCACACATTCGAGTGGCCCATGCTTAAACAACAACCTCGGCAAACGCACGCCCGTTTCATTGTACAAACGTCATCTGGAATAGTAGAATTTGATGGAGATTAACATGGATTACTACATCGTGTCAAACTGTCAAAAAAAAAATTCACGCTAATATTTAGTGCCCATATTCATAGTATATGACAGTTGATTTGTGAAAATGAGCAAGAATAAGGGAACATCGATTTTCCTCAAAAAAGCATGACTATCTTTGTCATCCTTGTCGAAGACTACAAGTAACACGACACCCGACGGTACTTAAATTATTGGATCAGATGTGAACTGAACAACGAGGTTGTGAGAATCAAGATAAGAATACCCTGAGCATTTTATCTAATAAGCTACATCGTCATGGTTGAGTTATCTTGAGCACGAGGCTGAAGTAATTGAAGCACACATACTCTTGGTAAACCACTAAACAGAGTGGATAACAGGACTCAGCCAGCATGAATTACACATGCAAAGAGACAGTTAGCATTGTTCGCTGGAGGCCGATCGTACATGAAGAAGATATGGCTCTCGCTCTCAACTCGATTGAGAGACCTTTGCTGAATATCGACAATGCTTCTGCAGATCAATTGTCAAGTTACCCTGCACACGACATCACTTGACCGAACACCATATCCTGAGTGCTATACATGAGGGAGCAACAAAATTAACGAGACAATCAAAATGAATCTATCACTGTAAAGCTGGAAAGTTCACCATAATCGAACTGCACTCCCTAGAATCACAACGAGCACACTATGCCATGCAACTTCCGTATGCAAAAACGTAACATTAGTCCGCACTCTAAATTTGTCAATCAACACGCCGAATTAATGAAATCCAAATGCGGCGCTGAATTGGAAATGGTGACAAGACGAATGACCCATATACAGTAAAAGTTATGTGACTCAAATGACAACAATTTTGAAACAATGGGTTCTCTTCAACAGGTTCGTCAGAAAAGAAACCAGATATGTGCTACGATATCTCAACGGGTTGTTTGCTTACATCAGTCGTAAAAGTACAACACTGAGCAATACACTAGACAAAAATAGAGGAAGAGAGTGGACATGTACACATTCAGAACAACCTCAAGGAATGTCCGAACCACTTTGTGCGGCTGGTGTTCGGATAAACATTTGTTAAAGGCTCGTCAAAGGTCAGTAACTTCGGGGTTTGACTGCGAAATACTATTTTGAAGGGGCTCAGTGGGTCAGCTTAGTGACCTGTTGTAATTAGGGTCTAGTGGTCAATGTGGTGAAATTTCGGGCAGCAGATTTACCGGTTTGAGATAATCACGTGACTAGTTGTTTCAACTATAACAGAACGTCTGCGCTTTCTAATCACCCGACATAGGTTCGAAGTTCAGCTGAAAGCGCGCTTGGATATGCTGCTTCGATTGCTGGTTCGAGTCCAGTCAAAGCCCAGATTTTTTGCAATTGGATCTCTTCTAACTTATCAAACCTATCACACTACCTATTTCAGGACGTGCTTTACCTATGTGGTGATATGAATCAAGCATAGCCACATGCACGAGATAACGCAGACTAATTTGTTTGATACCATTCACCGGATGATCACCTACGAATTGCAGAAGAAATATATTTTTGTAAAGCTGCTTAAGTTAGCTCACTGAACTTATTTGTCTTGTGAACTTCTACGAATATATATAATAACCGTTCGCTAATAAAATTCCTTTTGATAACTTCTGTTCCATCTGTGGTTTATCAAAAAGATAATTACCCCTGGATCTGAAACAAGATCGTGGTCCAACCACGTCTGTATGTCATCGGGTATGTACAAAGGCAGCTAGCTACGTTAAACTACGCGAATGGCGTCACTCCATCGTGTTGTTGAATCAAGTTCCAAGCATATTGGTAGATGGTAAAAAGTGATTGATACCATTTTAAGTGACAATACTCTGAATAATTGTTACTTCCCAGAAATCGGGAGGGAAACTTCGAGAAAGTTTGCTTGTGTTGCGCAATCAAGATTGGGGAAACGAACTGAAATACAGATGAGCCGTATAGGGCTAACCAAGCCGCGAATGAGATACCCCTTCATTATGTCCAGAAAACGAAGGCTTCAAACCGTACAGGAAATTACAAAGGTACAAGAGAATGACAAACAGAATCACACAATATTAGGGCGAAAATTGTCGAGTAAAATTTTCGTTCCAAAAACATTTCATTCGTTCTAGTCGATTACATACACGAACTGACAGACGAATAGACAAAGGAATACAGGTTGACTAGTAGAATTTGCCTAGTTAACAATCATGGCTTGGTTCTAGGACTGTGTGTGACATGTCTGAATATTCGATTTTTCCCCCGCTTCCCAATGGCCTGAGAATCACATAATGCTGCTGACCGTCACACCACTAACTTATTCCGACTGTCTCAATGAGGTCGTAGAAAAAGAGACAATTGTAGCCTATACCGAACATCATTGTTTTGCGTCACGCGATTTGGATACTATCGAGTTAAGGGAACTCGAATAATCGTCTCTATAGTAGCGGTTTTCCGAACAGAGGTTGAGGTGATCGAGAGAAAATTCGGGTACTATGTTAGGAAAAGGGGGAACAACAAGCTGGAACGAACAAAGATGTGCACATACCACACAGTCTGATTACATAACTAACTGAAACAGGCTGACTACAGAGAACAATTCACAGCATGCGTGTGGTCAAACTACACAGGAGGAAATGTGTGCAAAAATACAGGCTCTGATCGTGAGAGTGATAGCAGCGCTAATGTGTGACCAAGCCCAGAATCGCCACGGCCTGAACACTCAGGTAACAGAGAGCAAACCCATACACACACACACACACGCACACAAACGAAGGTTATCCATTCGACCTTGAGTTGTCCAGTCGCTTTCAGTAGTGTTGACGTCATCCTCTGAAATTTTACTCGATATGACAGAAGAAAAGTGGAGAAACCAGACATGATCAGGCGAATTGAAGAAGCAGACTGAAGTCGACGTGTCTAACTTAGTCCCGCCCATAATTTGCCTATCCATGAACCTCAAACAGAAAGGAATCCATTGTGAGTTTGACCATTGCGTTCCAAACTAGGGGGAAGTCAAACGGCACTAATATATGGTAGACATCCGATCGATCAACAACCATTCAGAAACGCATGAGGCATAAAATGTAGCTTGGAGGAAAGCGAACAGTCACCGCACAAAAAACTACGCGACCAAGCTGACAAAAACTGCAAGTGCCAACAAAACGACGGTTTTGGTTTCCGGTTAACAAATGAGACACCATTCGGGAAATTCTGTCAGTGACAAATCCACACACTCGTGTGGGTGTGATCAAATTTAAAGGATTTTATGCAGTTGAAGAATTCGAAAGAATAGCTATCTGATCTCGGTCCGGTATCCACGACCATAATACTATGTGGAGTGATTGTCAAAGCATTCGGACAGGGATATTTCAGTTGCGTCTAATGTTCTGGAAAGGAGATGTACTAGATAGACATAAACATCCAACTTCAGAACGAAAAATTACATGTAAGGTCGGTCCAGAGATAATCAACAAAGCAAAATCAGCAGACTGGAGTACAGTGCTACTTGAAGAAATGTGTCGAGTGTGATAGCAACCAATACCGTTGACCCTAGCGTCAACATTATATTAGTATGGCTGACAAACTGAACGCCGACTCAAAAACCAGGGGGAGAAAGCAGGCTGAAATGAAAGATTAACAACTAAGGCAATAGTAGAAGAGAACACTTCGTAAATTTTACACGATATGTCATGTTTACATTTTCTGCTGTTTGCTTTAAAACTTTCTAAACTGTTAAGACCTTCCCAGCTCCAGTCCCACAAAAAATGTGTAACAACTAAAAACGATAAAGACAAAAAAACACAACGGTTCTGTCGGCGACAACTGCTTGCGGCCACATTCTTCAGTGCCTCTGGTCAACGATACTCAACATCTTTTGGACCTCAACTCAAGAAGCCGAATAGAACTAAGAAACGCCAAGCCCGATGCCACTTTCTTCATACTCTAAAGCCAGGACACCGCACCGTCTTCCCTTAACCACATACAGTGGGCACGACACGGTACGCGTTGAGTGGATATACGCGGGACCTTGATGGACGAAACAAAACTAATTCGTTTAAAGAAAATCAATACAAAGAAGTAAAAAGCCTAACTGCAACAAAACGTTGCAGGCACCGAGCACACCGTCACAAGCCTCGATCAAATCAATTGGAAGACAAGTGCATTCGCGCAGATAAGCGTGTGCTTAAACGTCTACGTGATAATCAGTAGGTTGACAGTTATCACGTGAGCGATCGATAGGCGGCATGACTGCCACAGTCATGAAGAACGCCAGTGTGAGGATGACGGACCATACGGTAGCACAGGAAAACGAGCGCATGGGAGGTCAGTAGGCAGAGAGGTCAAACGGAACGATGTCATGGAAATACTCTCCGATATGGCAGTGTCGTAGTCAATGGAAGAACTGCCTTCGTAAAGTCGTTGATCATTCTTTTTCATGAAACTCCATTGTTTGTTTCCCGTTCCATCATTTTTCCTCTTCTTCCTACATCTTTACTTATTTATTAATGTTACTTTGTGGACTACTGTGGATACCAACGACAGCCCCATCCACCGACACAGCTCACAAGGGGAAATGATGATGATGAGAAAGTCGATGGAGAGAGAGATAAGACAAAGTTATCTATGACAGGATTAAAACTGGTCGGATGAACGAGGTGAACGGATGTGGAATGCGCTGCGGATCTTAATTAAAATGTTTACCAATGTTTCACCGGATACATGTGATTAAAAGATACCACTTCGAAAAAAGGTGTAAAATGATTGGTGATTGTCTCATAACCAGCTTGAACATTAGGGTGTATTAATTTCCCACGTTGGTTCTTTGCGAATCGATCGAAGAAAGTTTCAGAAAAGGAAAACCAACATATATGCACAGTGTATACCGAAATGAAACTAAATGGAACTTACGTACGTCAGATTAATGTGGGCATTTCTTTTTCAGACAAACATAGACAACAGATATCAAACTCAACTACCCGAAGAAGAAACGAAAAATTGGACCGGGACAGAATTAGACAGATAAGAAAGTTAGAGCTTTGCGTTGATCAAGTGTCGAAACTTTCAGTACGGAAAGCAAAAATGGGATCAAATTAGCAACGAACCATAGCTGGTTAGAACCGGTATTTCACAGGCAAGTAGAACGTTTGCCGCGTGGAGAAATACTTAACGAGGAGGTCAACAAGAAGAAAGAACAAATAATGACCGCCTCGCAGAGCACGATCGAACTTTCTAGGCTGGGGATTTCGTGATCATGTACATCGCTCAAATAGCAGTGTATCTGCCAGCATTGATACGTCTGTATTCAAATGAATTCACAAGCGTTGTGCGAACAACAGCGAACTGGGTGTGTTGTGCAATAAAAAATGACCGCCAGTTGCATTCAGAGGACAAAGCCGTTTGGTACCTACCATATTTTGTACGCTTACACGAAGTCGCTTCCGTGTAACAGCACGCACAACAAGGCACTGCGTAAGTCGTCTTGTAACTGCCACTGCTACAACCCCCGAGCGTATCATGACTCAGTGTCAAACAACGGGAACAGGTAGATGAAGAAGAGCCGAAGATACAACTGCCGTAATCGCTCGTCTCAGAAGGAGTTGAGGAATGGCTGTTACTATTATGGTTGTTAGCAGAACCGGTCGTAGAATCCTTGGCGCCACGAGATGGCGTGGAAGATGACAAAGCCTTGTCCACAGGATGAGTAACTAAAAGACCAACAGACGAAATAAGACGAACGCTATGTTAGACTGCGTTGATTTTGATTACATGGAACGTCAATTGTACTAACTAAACAGAAAAACTGTGACACCATTTTTCTAACACGGATAACAGTGAGATGATCGGAATTTAAATCCACAGCCGTATAACTGCGATCATCCCATGATTATAAAAAGCGCCCAAATGGGTGACGCAACATCGATCAGCAAGAATGTACGTTATTACGAGCAAATAAAAATGCCAATTAGCTCACACGGGAACAGAAAGTGATCGATACGAGTTTTCCTTCCAGTAAGGTCCATCTATATACAGAGTAAGCACTATTGTTCAGTGGCTGTTTGATATGACGTACAAAATTAATATCAAAATGGACCTGGACCAAGGTATCTCATTTTCTTGCACAAAAACAGCGCCACTTGAAACATCGTACAATCCAAAACAATAAGGAAACGGAGACCCCAAAGAAAATCATTTTCGAGTAGCTAAAATGATTGTAAATCAATACAGCAGATAACATTGATACAAATATACGCTTTGAAGCACTCAGTTTCCTTTAATCAATTCCTCAAACGGCAGGAAGACACATTTCGAGATACAAGCATTTCGTTTAATCTCATCAGTTCATCGTATAAAACATTCAGTTGTATATCTTTGGCGCATGATGACCAAACAACGAAATGAACGAACTTCAAATAGAAGTAATCAGGGTGGTGTAAACTGTTTCACTACCATGTCAACAAAATTGATTGCGTCGGTGCCTTTTGCCAACAGAGGGCCGGTGCGTGACGTACGACTAGCAACGTTTCAGAAAATGTCAACTGTTTATACTCTCAGTCGCTGATATGGCCACGCATTATGAGACCATCAAACAACTGAGACAGATGCAGGATGTGGTATTTCTGAAACCAGAAAAAGGCGCTGGCATTGCATTGTTGAATAAAGCAGATTATATGGAGAAAATGATTGATGAACAGGAGTTCAGAGCTGACCGTATGCCAGATAATAACATTTTAGTGGGAAAACAAATACCGAGTAAGCTGAGAATTCTTCCACTGCATGGGTATATAAACAGGTGGGAGCATAAACATCTGAAAGTGATTGGGACCCGTGCTCTAAGAAGGAGAGGATCACCCAGGTTACAGAAAACTGGCGTTCCCCTGAAGCTTATCCTTGCCATGGATGATTCAGCATACCACAAACTTGCTCGATGGCTAGTTCAGCTCCTTGATCCCATCCGTAAAACCCTCAGCTCCCGTTCTTTGAAGGATTCCTTTGGGTTGTGATATTTTGGTGAATTCCTCACAAACAATGCATTCAATTAATGTTGACTCACTATTCACAAACGTCCCATTACATTAAAAAGTTGATTAGTCATTTAACTTTAGTTTGATTCATAATATTTCTTTGCCTATTCCCGTCGACTATTTTAAGGAATTATTATGTGTACGTAAAATATTCGGTTTTAGTTCGACGCTTTTACTTATAAGCAAGTGGATGGTGTAGCAATGAGCAGCCCGTTGGATCCAACATCGGCTAGTATTTTCCTTGGAATGGTCGGAGATGGACTATCGGGCTATGCTGCCAGTTCTTTGCTTCACAAACGGTATGTCGATGACATTCTAATATTCACCGATTTTGATCATTTCATCACTCTTTTACATCAGTTTAATTCCACTCATCGAAATCTCCGTGTCACCCATGAACAAGAGTTAGATAACTCACTACCATTCTTAGACGTCCTTATTTCTAGGCGCTTAGACGGCACACTTAGCAGGTCTGTTTATCGAAAAGCCACATGGAGTGGGCAGTACCTACAATTCTCTTCATTTGCGCCCGTGGCTTACAAACGTAGTTTAGTGCGAACGATTTTTCATCGAGCAAGGAAACTGTGCACGGCCGACTGCCTAAAGTCTGAAGAGGAGCTCTTGAAGGAATGTTCTGCTTGCGAATGGATATCCGGCCAAATTTGTTGAAATTCACCGCAAGAAACGAGAGGCCAATTCTTAGCCACAATCAGCGCCGAAGAAGCAGGTTTTATCAACCTTCCTTACACAGGAGACCACAATATTACCGATGTAAGTCGAAAGTTGAAATCTGCCATTGATCGCACTTATCTTGCAGTAGAATTGCGTTTGTTACCTTACTCGCAAGATTGTCTCCACTGCCCCAATCGTTCTTTCTCGGAAAACTCTGCCTCTCATGTCATCTACCAGTTCAGCTGCAGTTGCGGTGACTCATACATTGGCAGAACGGACCGAAACTTACGACAGAGGAAGGCGGAGCACATCCCAAGTGGCTAGTGCAAACAATGACTCAACGCGGGTCAGTATACCAACACCCGAACAGAAATCCGGCGTCTTCGATCGCGAAACACCTAATCGCAACAGGTCATGTGGTTGACCCCGTCACTTCGTTCATGGTCCTATTGCGCAATCGCAACCCTAAATGTTGGCATTTTCCGAGGCGTTGCTAATCCTACATCACGCACCGGCACTCTGTTGGCAAAAGGCAGTGACGCGTTGCCGTGACAGTGAAACCGCTAACACCACCCTGATTACACCTGCGTGAAGTTCGTTCATTTCATTGTTTTGTCACCATGCCCTAAACTATATAACTGAATGTTTTATGTAATCGACTGATGAGAATAAACGAAATGCTTGTATCTCGCAATGTGTCTTCTTGCAGTCTTGACAAGTATATAAGAAGGGACAATAACAATAGCAAGTCCAGAGAAATGCAACAGCTACGAACAGCTGAGTAGAGTTCAACTTATATTAACTCAAATTCCCTGCTACTCACCAACAGCAATAGCACTCCAGTAAAATAATTGAGTGACCGTCCAATCCGTCCTGAGACAAATAATGATCGTAGCATTAAAAGTTCTTATTGTGAGCGATCATCGTCACAAGCTGCCCTTGAAAAGGTTTATGGCCGGTGTACTGGACGAGTATCTTTGGTAAGATACCGTCCTGATGTGTAAACGCATTTCTGTCAGTTTCATGAACGAATGGAATATAATCTAACAAAAGATTTCCTGAGTAGTGGACTAGGTAAACTGGTGTTCATTTTGGTGTTACATTTAGAAGATAGTAAGAACAGTTAGCTAAACAGATAAGACATGGGACTCGAATCGAAGGTCAACAAGTGGTGTTCTACACTGGTTAATTTTGCACGCAGTATC
>LOND01000152.1:37560-50516 GCA_014220965.1 Paragonimus kellicotti | reverse complement strand
GACGAAATGATATCAGCCCGCAATCTTCGTATCATAAGAATCACCTGATTACTTGGTTGTTCCCTGGTCAAAATTTCTAGCCAGATTTGTGACGTGAGTGTGGCTGATTACTGAAGAACACGTGTAGACATGAAACGATCGCAAGAAAAACACGAAAACATTCAGTTGTGTCTGTCAACCGTATTCACTTGTTTCCCGTAAATATCGACCGAGTGTCTGCAATTTTGACTTTTAACTGTTAAAGAGGGAAACAACGAAAACAACAACAACAGGCGCGCAAATCAAACAGAACAGATGTGGGGATTGAGGCTTGAACAACCTAAGCGGCGAATGCAGTGTGACATTCTGACTATTTACATCCGACGTTCAACATACCAGAAAAAAAATGGGTGAACGGAACCAAGTCGTTCTACACGAATAACAAGAGCGATATCAACCGACAATCGCCATGTCGTTTGTGACGTGAAAGCAACTTCAGACCAGGTGAACCCGTGACAAAATAGATAGCATTTTAAGAGGGTGTACCGCGATTGTGTAAGCTGTGAAATTGGTATGAGCAGTTAGCTCAGTCGGTACAACCTGTTTCGAGAAGGGGCCGGTAACCAAGTCGGACATGAATGAGAGGCACAGTTATATGCGTACATACTTTGCTAGGGCAACCACAACTAGCTACCTGATAGAATATGCTACTCTCGATTCTCACGGCGACCGAAATGGCGCAGCTACGTGCCCAACTCGAGCAGATCCAAATGCCTGCTTGGGCCACCGGGGGGGGACGATCACCTGATCAACTAACAGTCCAGATGGCAGGCCTGTTCAAGCCCAGGAAACCGGAGCAAACCTGACGACCCATTCAGTCACACTGTAATCAATAACCTATCGTGACCAGCCGTACCTAAATCAAGACAGTGGAGCACTCGATCAACTTGGGATCGCATCCTACCGTGTTTACATCAGGCGAACGCGTGTAAGCACTCATGCGCGTCAAACTTGGTAGGTTGATGCGTTTGCTTTGAGACAATCCGTATCATACAGCTCGGATAGAGGATATGCACTACTGATGAGCTCTAATAAGAGCGAAACTCGAGTCTAGTGCTTCCTTTCGAAGTGGGCTAGCCGAAAGGCTTATCTGAATGCGAGGACTGTGATCAAATGTGGGTGGTGTTCAATTTCAAATAATCTAAATTCCCGAAATTCAATTTTAAAAAAGTGTGAACGCTGCCTTGTCAGAATACCGCGTCAGTGCCTTAACAATTCCGAAAGCGTGAATCGATCAGTCGAGTAAAACACACTCTTCTGATTAATAAATACAGTGATTGTGGGTCAGCCGTATGGCTGGTACGACTTCAGAATTTGAAAAACAGTAAAAACTGGATAACTACGACCGCAATCGAGACGGAAACTAATAGGCATTTACATCATGCCGGATACGTCAGCCATGATGAATGGACAAAATATGATGAATGCCGACATCGTAATTATGACAGAATCTAGGCTAATTCGCTTATGGTTTTCTCAGATGTACGTAAGTGCTACAACAAAGTCACTCAGTAGAGAGAGATATCCACAGTTGCCAAGATTACCTGAGACAAGGGGATAAAAGCATCCACTAATTACTTCTTGCCTTCTTAAATAAGTAGCGACAAGATATGGCACAGCCAGCAACGCTGAAGTAACCAAAGACCGAAATATAACAGCGGATTTTGAGCAAGGTGAATGACAAGTTCGATTGTTGAAAAGTCCAATCATCACAGATAACATTCCCCACAAGTTCTTAACTATGTTAAGACCAGGGCTCATAAATGATCAGGTTGTTCACTGGCGACTGTTTCATATTTTGAATCATATGGTGTGTCAAAACATTGTATGTTCACGGCAGTGATAGCAGTTGGGTAGAAAGTATTAGCACATATGATTGAACTTTCTAGTTGCATTGCAAAAAGTACCAATGCCAACGTCAGACGCGAAATGAGAGTCTACCACACGATCAATTACTGTAAGTCATGCCAGTAATAGTTTCAACCACCCGAATGCTCCGAATTATATTTCTATTTATCGGAGAACACTGTATACCACTCATATTTCCAAGTGAAATGATCCTTAGCCTACTGTATTCCGTACTACGTATGAGATTCGTTCACATGCGGCATTCGTCGTAGCCGCTGATCACCAGCTAGCGATGAATTCTTCATGATCTTGTAACTCGTGACAATTGAAAACTCCAGTGTCACAAGTGGTACAGCTTCGTTACTTCGAGGCGCATCGCTCCCCACCTTTACGGTTCATTCCTTCCGACGTTAATTTTCACCGCACACAATACGGTTATTCACTACGACTGTCAACCGTTTTAAGTATCGCCCAATTTCTCCACTGTCAGAATCCATTACACATAAAGCCGAAATCCTGCCTTATTCAAAACCCCTCGGTTGAAATCTCCTAAAAGTTCGTAGAAGACGAAAAATGATGACGATTTGCGGGGTTTCGGAAAAGATCGAGTTGTGAGTGCCACTCACGGTGTCGTCGTTGTTGCGAGTCGCTGGTGACGACCATTTAAATTCGGCATTCTGTCATTTTCTTGGCTCAGACAGAGAAACGTTGACCATTCTGATCATTTGATATTACAACAAACTAATTCATAGTAAACCTTTGCTCGCGTTACAAGCTGAAACGTCCATCTAAAAGTTGAACCGATGAAAGTAACTCTCGCGATTTTAGCCAAAATGCAAATAGCCTTATAACTGTCAGGCAGCTGAAATCAGCGGCCCTGTCGAATTTTACGAAATGTACTACATCAGAGCATCAAACGAAGTAGTAAGTAAAACTCGGAAGCGCTGATGTAACAGACACGAAGCCCAGCCCACAAATAGGATCAGATGTCATATACCGCCTAATGGGATTTACAATAAACGTGAGAAGGCCAATTTGACTAACCACCGTTGCAACAGACACACCATTGCGATGAATGGAAACGACAACCCCTCGGGTTGTTTTAAACGAGAAAGGAAACAGATGGAAGACAAACTTGCATGAATGCAGCCGTTGTTTATTCGAGTGGTCTATAAAATGAGTGCAATTAAGGACGGGAGGTAGTGAGGGCCGTAAAGAAAGCTGTCTAGCTGATAACGTCTTACTTTCACCTACTGTTCGGTTATTTTCTAGAAAGATGCAGGAAATTTATGCTGAATGTCTGAGTATAGACGTTTATTGTAAGTAGGTAGGTCCCCTTTCGTTCTCTATCTTTTCTTCCTGAATGGGGCTTACTCTTCTCATCACGGTTGTACGACAGATAAGCAACAGTGCGAACCACTATATTTAGTAACAATAATAATAGCAATGATAATAATGACGATAATATCTGATCGAGAAAACGCGATGTAAGGATAACCCGTGTGGTGAACTCAGTTAATGAAGTATTCTTATCAAGATGCATAAAATAAATGGACAAATAAGAAACAGAATGGTAACTAGAACAAAGTGATCGATAATAGCCCCTCATCAAGTAGATTGGAAGTACTATCAGGGTCGACTTTTTCTCCCATTGAAAGGAACGTGTTAGAACATGCTGACCAACAACCACTGCTGACTGTTGTGGATAATGTAATGTTGTGCAGAGAAGTTTTGTCAGGGGGTTGAATTAGGATGAATCGGTCATTTGAAATCAATACACGAGATAACGAGGGTCATGGACAAAAAGTTGGAACCAATGCTGACAACATCCGTAGGTCAGAACAACCACTGAACTATGCAAATTGGGAATGCAGTTGAGATAAAAGACGAAAGTTGTGTTGGTAGCCGAGACAAAGGATTGGACAAAGCAGAGGTGAACGTGGAACAATCACCGAGTGAAAATTTGTTTAAGAATAGCACGACGAATGGAGTTAACAACTGAAACAAACAAGCGTGGAATAAACTGTCAATCAGGCAAAATCGCTGCTTTGACCAGTCAGAATGGGCAAAAGTAGGGCTATGTTTGATGACCGGAAACCTATAATTCATTACTGAAGACAACTACGTGAGAGAAAAGATTAGTCTGAGAGTCCAGGGTGAACATAAATATATCACTAGAACAGATTTTGATCGCAAGCAAGCTCTCGCTTCCATTTCTACGGAGAGGACTCATAACTTCAGAAATCTGCTACCGTTTCAGAACAGTTGCTATGTCGAAACGATCACTTCAGTTAGTTACAGCAAACAACTGTTCGCATTATGTGCAGACTCAGAGCTTTTACAGGGTTGGTTGGTTCGAACAGTAACAAAGTAAACTTATAAGATCGGAATGTATCGAGTGACAAATGCAAGCGACGGAAAATGTCGTGCGCTATGCGATGCGACGCCTTCCCCCAATGTGGTAGCGTGGTCTAGATCATTCAGGTTACGTTTGGTTTTCATATACGCGGTGATGCGTAGTAAGTAAACAGTGCATGATCAGTTCGTGATTCAATGTGGCGAAGAATCTACTCATATGCGGGGTGCCATAATGGGATTGCAGAAGAAACTGAGTCAGCAACCGCACAGATACGAGAAGTCTGGAAATACCCGTTATCAAGCCATCAATTACGCGTGGTTTGCAGTTCCCATGACTAAGTTTTATAAACAGGCAGAGTGATAGCAAACAGACATCACAAAGTGAACAACCCTTTCATTGCACACAATCACTAGATATTAATCTAATTATACATGTTCAGAGTGTACCCAGCTGGCAAACGTATTAATTTTGAGGCACGGGACAAAATCTCGGAATCGATAACGAGGATCTTGTGCACAGTAAGAAGGGAAGAGCTGAATCAGTTACTACCATCAAGAGATAAAGTTGATCGAAATGGAACACAGCGTATTTTTGGAGGGACAACAAGTTGCAAGCGAAGCGATTTTTTAAGGACAAGGGAAACTAGTTCTTGACAGACAATGTAGGTAACATGTTGTGGATGACTGATACACTTTAGACGTAGAAGTGAAGCTGAGGGTAACATTCTCGGGCGGTCCGAAAGGGAACCATATCGCAGTTCATATCTTACCTTTTGCTCAAATATCCACGAGTGCAGACCTGGTATCCAGGTATGAAAGCTTCTTGCAATTTAGAAAAATGGACGAAAGGTGCCACTCTGACATACTGATCGTTGACGTTATGTTGGATACCTATGATATAAATATTTTGCAGTATCGGCCGCCGCATATAATTTATTTCTCGTAAAATGATGAGGGACACAACCTCGTGTAGATATGCAAACGTTTACAAGAAGCATTAAGCATTTTGACTAACTGCTCGTAATGACACACGATTAAGAAAGGTCAGACATAGACAGGTAAATTCATTAAGAGATAATCAGATGTCAGTTCTGTAGGTTAACACAACATTCTGAGGAGTGTATGCGGAATTGCATGCCGTTCAGGGCAAACCGCATGCGATGAATCGTGTATGTGAATGAGTACGGCTTTTGTTAGTCGGCAAACAGCAACAGGGAGGACAGCTACTGTCAGCTCTCAACACGATTAATCGTACTGACCGCTGCTGTATCACGTGGTTAAAATGTTCGTTGATTAGGTGCTCTCGAAAACTGTTGCCTTCAAACGACTACTCGTGTACAATGGACTCATCATACCGATAAAGATGGTAATAGAAAACGGATCTTCAAGGATAGAGCACTTGTGTACCAAAGGCTATCTCACGGGGTGATTTGTGCTGTCCCAGATGTGTGCGTGTTTAGTACAACCGTACTTGTGGACCCCCAGGTCGGTTGAAAAAGACAGCGTGGCGGCAAGGCAAATGGAGTGACACAAAAGAATAAAACAAGTGGAATCGCTGTCCATACGACGTATTTCCCTGGTTGGTGTTCAGAGGATCAGTAACAGATAAGAATAGAGATGTTGTCAGATGTGGCACAGTGGTGTGACCAGTGGGAAATAAGGGAAGTTGATTCCAGTTTCAATATATTAACGAATGAGATAGTTTACAGAGCTCGGCACACACGAATCTAACAGGCTGCGTCGCCCTCGCTCAGTCGGTCTGTGTTTTTACGGAGAGCAGTAGTTGAGTAATCAGTCACTTAGAGTGAATAAACAGTTGACGTTGCTACGGTTGTCTCAGTCGGTTACTAATTTCCACCTGACCCCACCTGCGACCTGCATCCATTAATTCAACCAACTCGCCACAGTTACACCGGAATCATTATGGTGACCGGTCCGAATGGTGGAAGGCAGACTGATGAATTCCTACAACACGAGATGATAGTGGATATGTACGGGCTGAGTGAACTGATTTTGCTTGGTCACATAACCAACTGTTGTAGTTGAAAGGAATCAATACAAAAACAGTCATTCGAAGTATGGAACACTGCGGAAGCCTTGCAAGTCACATCAACAAAGGAAAGTTACATATGGAGATGAGTCATAAGCAGTGGCTGGACGAATAGCCGATATTCTCCATATATCACGTGAGCAACGTTTAATGAGATGTCTACAGATATATCCACCTTCACTTATTGTGACCACAAAATACGCTTGGCCTGCGAAGTTGTGTATTGCACGAAATCCCTTACAAGTTATGTGAAAACAGGACAACGAACGCGTACACTCATTTGCATGGCTGACGTGTATCCACACACATTGGAGCAGCAGTACATTGTCATTCGCCTTGGTGACACGTCCCCCATAGTGCGTACACACTGTTCCAATAGTCGCTCCTGGTCCTTCGTCATATAGAGCGCATATAGCCTATGCTACTCGTCTTACTCGTTCTAGGTTCTGATGGCATTATTCATATACTAGGCTTATGCATATGTACATTTTAAGCATTTATTATTTATTTAGTTGAAGTATTTATTATATATCTATATATTGAAAAGCCTAGCACCGGAATACAAACTTTTGACATTTGCACCCTTTATTAAACCCGAAATCTTTCAGAAGTAGCTCATATCCCTTTTCGGCTGGGCCGACTGTGCTAAACAGGGCTTCATTCACCTGTTCCTACAGGACTACACTGAATAAAGACTATATGGGAACGAAATGATGTACGGTACATTGCGCACCGCTAGTACAAGTCATACGTATACGTGTAGGAGTCCTCCGGTTTCGACCAGCACAATAAAACAAAGAAACCAACAAGTATGCATAACAGCTTGTTTCTTCGAGCGGTTGAATAATTACTAGGTTGACTGTCAGGTCGTATAACTAGATGGACAGATTGAGACGTAAGCTTCTGTTGGAGGACAGTTACAAAAAAGGAAGTCGGTGATCTAGGAGCTACCAGTGTCAACTGTGTTGGGTAGACTCAAAACGGTGAAACTCAGAATTCACGGACGACCGCTTATCCAGCAGTTATGCCCCAATATCTTTGGGAGAAGATTACGGAATAAACGAGATAAGGGTAATAAGTAAGGGTGTAAAGATGGCATTTTGTTCAACTGGGGCACTCTGTCTGTAACCACGTTGGTGTTAGGCTAGTATAATCTCATAATATCTACTGGACCTGGTGATTACGGAAACCCACAAAATCCACCATAATCAGGATGCTTTTTGGTTAAATTACTTCTTTTGGTATACCTCATGAGTTTAGAATTTCAGGGGACCAACGAATGAATTCACGAACGTGCTTTATATACAACAAAACTGTACCACGGCCCACAGGGTAACTACATGAGTAGCAAAGTGGATAATATATGAAGAACTGAACCCGAAGAGATGACATACGAGATGCTTCCGATTTGCGAATGGCTGCTGCAGCGGCGCGGGTGAATGTAGCCCCTACCGGATAAGGTGAACAGAACGCGAAAGATTGATGCGAGCAACATCGGCGTCCAGTGATAATAGCACATGGGGACTTGTTGGCCCATGGACAATTGTCATGCAAGTTGCCGCAAGCTGGTGAGGTGGCAACCCCACGACCGCGCCAGGTAGAACAGAATGATCCGTTGGACATAGGACTGACACATGTACCGCCATTTCTACCCGACGAAACGCGACCGGTTTCAGCATTAGTAGTACTGCGTGAAGCAGAGCCGGGCAACGTGTGCGACTGAGCCGCATTTTGGCTTGTGGATCGTGTAGCAAAAGAGGGACCGGTATGTGGCAGTTGTGTATCTGAACGATGCAAGCAGGTACTTCTGTAAGTGCTGACTGGAGGAGGTTCAGATTTGACGCCCGTTGTCGCTTGTTTTAGTGCATTCGCTTGGCGAGCCTCACGTCGACGAGCGCGTTTCGCGATCTCTTTCATATGTTTTGGTCCAGGGCCTTTCTTGCTATCCAGTACCTGAACGGAATGATGACAATGAGAGTCATGTGGTTGGTTTAATTAAAAGCGGCGCAACAGCAGGGGCATTAGAAAGATAAAACTAATATTCGAAGGGGTTTACAATAATCGCCTGTTGTAACCAGTTTTGTCATAATACGTCACCTGTCAGAAAAGACTCCCAAATGTGAATGGCTCGACAATTGTCACTTATCGACACTAGATGTGTTCCACTCTCGGTACATTTGCAACAGATCGTAACTTGTCGCTCACATGTGCACACTTTGTGACCCCCATTGTCTAGCATTGAGCTGTTGACTTCCGTAAAAAAAACCCACATCGGATGCCATACTTGTGAGTCATTGCGTGAATTGAGTTGGAAGCCACGGACCGCTATATAGAGTTTCCAGTGGCCACGGGATTTGGTGAGCCAATAACAAGCACGGAAGTGAACGAATACAGACAGCGAGTTACCTTTTTTAGAAAGTTGCAGAGCCAGAGATAAATATCATGTTAACTTGAAGCCGGAGACACAAGAAGTGAAAAAAGAAGGGGAATAGAAGGATCGTTACGGAAAGAGGCAATCAAAGCCCTGGTCAGTCAGTCGTAGTGAAGCCACCTATAACCACAACGCTGTCACGATTTGGTACTCTCTCAAGGTTGGCCGAACAGCCAGCAGAAGAATTTCGAAGATCGAAATGTATTTGAGGAGACCACGTGGTGTTTCAGTTGTAACGAAAAACTACAGACAGCTGCAACACTGGTGAGTTTTGCGACGCTGTGCGTGGTTCTTGCGATAGTAATCCAGTGTGTTCAGAACCTGACATCAAAGAAAGCTGTCTCCAGTGTTGCACTAGTCGTTTCGATCATGAGATCGTAAATCTAATAAACACGTTTCGGATCAGTTAGAGTGTGCTGTTAACGAAGATTGCAACACTGCAAGTCCAATCCAGCTGGAGCATGTACTAGAGAATGAAAAAAAGGAGGTCAACCGGACAGTGACCAAACAACAAACAGTGAACAGCACTAGAGACCAGCTTGTTAGAACAACTCTCGGAGAAAAAGACTGACAAGCTGGTTCCCAGCTCCTGGTTCTCATAGATCGCACATGCACATTTTACATTCATGGACAAAACAAATGGTCGTGGTCAGTTAGCGAAAGTCAACGAGCTCAAATCTGACATAAAACAGCACGATTTTCGTTCTGGCCTCACAACAGTTTTCACGAACACGCATTCGTTTATCATGATTGATCGCCTTTAGATGCTGAATACCATTCATTCTAATATTAACCCGCTGTCACATGAGCTAGCTGTACCCGTAATCAGTACGTCTGACTGAAAGCCGTATTCAGAACACCGAACACAACTGAACAGAAAATTAGCAAAGCAATAAGAGTTTTTCTTGTAAGATGAATTAAACTCTCATGCAGGGCTGCATCGGTAGGTTACAGCACCATCATCTGAAAACAACAACCATTCTGTCTGAACAATATGAACAGTGGATGTTTTTGCAATAAGTCTTTATAGATGAGCCAACAGTGGTGTGATTCAGGAAGACCAACTCGGTCTTTCTGTTGTCTCAGACCTTTTCAGGTCAGGACGTCGAAAAGACAAGACTTGGTAATGAGGACTTCGTAGCCAGCCAAATCGAAACAAAACCGGTAGTAAGGCGATAAGTGAACACAAAAACACATGGAGACCAATATGAACGAGTCGAAGTAGTGAGAGTGAAATGTTCGTCAACGGCGGTAGGTAGGACGGCATACAGAACCACATTGTGCATAAGCAGTGCGATGGAGCTGCTACGCCATCTAACCGTTGAAAAGTGGTCGGGGTTAACACAGCAAGTAAGGGAAGGTGTCACGTGACGCCTAGAATGTATACCAAATAGCTTCTAGCCCTGATCATTTCCACTTGATCGGACAGCATCATTTTGTGACGAGGTGTCAACAATTAATTAATTACTTTTGGGTCACCACGCGCACTACTCATCTACAATAAATGATCAATCCACCTTCCACATCTCAGGCGATTGCAAATTTTCTGTCTTTTAGTGAAATCGGCAAAGTTGCACTGAATCCAACGAAATGACGACCGGTTGGATGCATGATATTCAGAAAAGGTCACGATCGATACTGAGAAGTAAACAACAATCACAAATTGTTTCAGTTAACTCGCGTGGCTAGATAGGTCCACATTACACTCGTAGAAGTAAGGCGATTTGTAGGCGGACAATGAGCCCTGTCTACACAATATCTCGGCCAACCAATCGTCCTGTCTATTTGTTGTCCAGAAACGCGTTATTAAAAAGCTGACGTTTTTTGGCCCGACCATATCCATTAGACACCATTTTTTCGAAAATAAGCCCATGTTGCAACGTCCGATGAACAACATAAACATTCTGGTGATATTGTTGACTCAGGCAGTTTGTCTATCTTGCAGCTACTAACAGTCCATCTTTCATGTAAGACCGTTTATGATGTTTTTGCTATCTAATATTTTGCGTTCGTGGATTGACGAGGGTAATCAAAATGTTAACATCTCGCTATTGGTGAATTGTATCAGGGAAAATCGGTGTTTAAAATTTTTGGTGACGGGATTCAACTTTGTAATAATAACCTTCGTGGTAAAAATGCATAATAAACTGGCCTTACTAGGTTCGCCGTTCTAGGAGGAGGCATGTTTGTCGCGCAGTATATTTAAAACTGTACAATTCATCATCATAGCTGACGTCAACTGCAGACAAAAATTCTAAACCGGAGCAGAACTCGAAAAAAAAAGACATTGAAAGTACCCCATTTCACGATGGAAGCGTCGAAGACGCAAGTAAGTCAACTCGTACACTATAATAAACAGACGCTTCAAATTACGAAGCCAATACGATGCTCCGGGATCGGACAGCCGGTGTGCTGTGGTACCAGCCATTCGGGGGTGACCAACAACCATATCAGGTGCTCGGAAATTTCACATTTAAGCCCAGCCAATTACCTGTCCCACTGTGTCCCATGCAATCTACCAAATGACCCATGGGATCTGTCGTCCGAGCAGGATTTCTCAAGCAGTTTCCACTGGAATCTACCAACACCAATGATGAGCATTAAAACTATATTACTGATAGGCAATTTGGCAGATTTGGTGATTTATAGAAATAATGATGAGAAATTGGGTTTCGGATGGATTTCAGCAAGAGACAGTAAACTAACGAAGCAGCGAAGGTCGTCTATTGCACAATATAATTTACAGCACACAAACGACACACGGAAGCTAATTTCTCCACCTAATGCACAATGGAATATGTTCTTCACAGTAGGCGGCCTGTCTTATTACGCAACGTAACGGCGTGTTTAATGAGTGAAAGATTTACGCATTCATACTTTTGCGCACGCCAACGTTTCGTATGCCATAAACGGTTCCAAAGTTGCTTGAGCAAGAACTATCGGGAACCTGTCTTTTTCGACATTTTCGTCACATTTGTCACCGCCGCTTACACTAATGTTAAAACACACATAACTGGGCGTTCAGACTAACTAGAGCTCGTGCTGATCAGTCACACGAACGCGGTGAAAATCAATCGTCATGGCATGGCAGAGCCGACGTAAAAAAAAAACAGATTGGTCGATAATAAGCCCAAATTGAGGCACGTAAGTCTGAAACATTTCAGAAAGCTATGAAAAGATAGAAACTAATAAAGTTTACAAAGACCGCTACGGAGACAAAATTGATGAAGTAATCGTGCAGATGGTAGGGCGTTAGACGAAAAGTAGGAATAAAAACGCCAGCTTGAGTGGATGGAGGATGAGGTTGACAAGTGTCTTTAGTGTTCATAATGACCATCGGTCACATTGGAATCTCGTTTCTGACTGTCAAATATCGCGTTGGCTATCACGAATCGTGCAGAGGATGTACAATCATTAAGTCAGGTTCAAGAAGTGCTTATAGCCCTCATAGTATTCCAGTACGAACAATGTTCGCAAAATGTACGGTCTTAAGGTGGATGAGTAGGGAAAAGAGAAAGTGTATAGTCGAGGCTGGAAAGTAAAACTAGCCGATGTAAAATTCAACAAAGTTCGATCTCATGCATACAATACGAGCAAACTGCATGAGTTCATAAAAAAGCCATATAACGATGAGGCAGGTGGTTCGATCAAAATAAGCAGAAGTATGCTTGCAACGTATATGCACATATACACACAGACCCCGTAACAAATTCGACGACGAGGTAAACGCGCGCCTGACCTGAGACTGACCTTGTACAAGACGTGTTTCGGTATGCAAAACAGTATGTCTATTTGTATTTACGCTGGGCACGATCGGTTTGTACGTACTGGCGAATACCCTGCACAATTTCAGTGTGTTCACACACGCAGGCATGATCGAAAAGAAGAATTCACTGTGGTTAGAAGAACAGGAGTAAACACGCTGTACGCAGGCAGACTTAGACCGATTGTCAAATGAAAGACAAGAACTGCTGCAACATAAGATTGGGGGGACAGCAACTACAAGGTTTGTAATGCGGTCGTTTACGTACATTCCTGTGCAAATGATGTAAACAACTCAGTTGCCATGACAACAGTCGACAAGGTTGGGACGGAAAATTATGAGAATACAAAGTGTGTTGGTCGGCCTAAACATAAATGGTATCTATAGCCAATGTAACCATAGGCTAGGACAACGCTAGAATTCCCGTCACCAAACATGAATCAGGAAATTGTCTGTTGGTTACGCAT
>LOND01000152.1:19548-30611 GCA_014220965.1 Paragonimus kellicotti | reverse complement strand
AGAATGATTCTCCCTCTTGATTACTCTGAATTGGTATTCTAATCACGGAAAAGTGGCCATGAGTAGTGACAAAATGGAAAACAGAACAGGTATCAAGGCACGCTTGGACACGGCAGTGATTACAAAACCTGGTAATAAGGGACCCATCTTTCTACCGAGCTTCGGTTACCGAAGAAGTGGGCGGATATCAAAACCACACCACAAACCTTGTCAACAGGAGGACGTACTCAGGTTAGTTATGCGGCATGTACCTAGCTACACTCTACACACTCGGCGAGTTAGGCTGGTATGAACTTGGTGATCAAATTTAAAGTTGTGAGCAAACAATACTTTGAGTATCAAAGTGATGAACCACACATAACATGATAGAGTAGTAGGTGTAAAGCCGGACTCTACTTTACCTGTTGACAAGCAGCTGATACTAGAGTGGATTACATAATACTTCATTGACAGCCATTTCGATAACAATAACAACACCTAGCGTTCAAAATCTGAAAAAGCATTATGTTCAAATGAACGGTATTAGTAACCGTAGGAAGAGTGATGCAAAAACCACTTTCCTACGATTTTTCAACACCACCACCGATGTCGATGTTGGTTCTTAATGACTACTTGCGTCAAAATTGCTGAGTGTCAAGGAAGTAATTTCCAACTATCACAAAGACACATAGAGCACAAAAGTGTCACAGATATGACTCGATCATGACTCATTCAGATGTGATTATGAACTCTTCATAAATGTCAAGATAGTTGGCAACATGTGAGGGATGTCCAATGTACTCTTTCAGTATTTCCATATAACAGCACCCTTTCTGATCAAGTATTTCAGGCTATGATAACATGGAGTTTACCAGACGACTAGAGTAGTTAGTGTCAATAATAGTGTCCAAGAAATAACAAAATGTGTCAAATAATATGTGCAGGTAACTCAGTCTAGTTTCAAGACTGAGAAAAAGATCTCACATTAACATTTACGTGAAGGCTGTTAGGTGACAGCTTAAAAACGTCAAATCTTCGGTCAACACGATTTCACTGGATCTGATGAGCCGACTTATGATAATCAGCTAAGGAAGTATAACGTCCGGTAGAACAACGATGTGCGATGCCAGGTCTTGAGATCGATCACAAATGAACTTGGCACTTCCAAATGAGAACTATTTGATAGAATGTTATTACAGGATAGGAAGCTAACGCATGACGTTTTGGCAAATGACAGTTTTCCTACTGTCAGTTCAGGTGTCGCGGATAGATTAAAAAAAAGTATAGAAATAACCGCAAAATTTTATCTAGAAGGACCGTTTTATTATTTCGGTAAATCGTCCGCCAAAACTGCAGCAGACGGTCTTTACCACTCGGAATAACATTACAGTCGTCTTCATTTTGTTCAGCCCCGATTTCGTTTCATTTGCGCAGTAATTCTAGAAGACCCAGTCCTTTGTCTAAAGAAGTCTGTAGCTGAAACTGGGTGATCGATGTCAATGTACCAGCTTTAGATGTTTATCAGGCTGTTTCATTGATACTGTTGTGACCGCAAAAGAGGCTTGACATGAGAAGAAGTTTATTGTACAAAATCGTTTACAGGTTATGTGAAAACATAGGACAACGAGCGCGTACACTCAATTGGGCATGCGATGTGTCTATCGTAACACATTAAGGGAGCAGGCAGTAGATTCGTCAGTGGGCCTTGGGTGACAAGTTCCCGTACACACACAGGTAACAACAAACACGTCGGGTCCAGTTTAGGAACAGTCGGTTTCCCTGTTGCATTAGTCGCTAACCCGTGACCTGTTTGCGATCCTACCTCCATGCCCGAATTTAGACGGCCCACCGCACAGTACCTATCGACACCACGGGCGCGACTAAGAATACGATACGCAGAAGAACGTTTTAAACCAAATTACCAAGAGGTATATCGTGTCTATGCTAACTATATGTAGCGCAGAACCCATCTTCATGAGATTGACTCCATAAATATTACTCAAAGTAATAAGATCACACCAAATTACTTCTATTCGAAGTCGTGCCGGAAGTAGTTTCTTTTTTGTGAGAGCGGCACCCACTCCACCTCATAAGAACGAGGAAGCCAATGATCGATTCTCGTACAATGCAGTCTTGTTCCTAACTAGCGTATCTTCATACATTTGTAAAGTAACGACGTAGATGTTTCCGTCGAGGTTTTCTGGGGTTTAATGGCAAGATGCCTGCCACAACAGTTCTCGAGTATGCAGCATTGAAACAAAATGCTCACCAAAATTAAATGCAAGTCGACAGTTTTTACAGCTCACTGGGTGAATGTGTTCCCTTTATTCTCTCCATAAAAACAGGTTCAGACTAATTTTGCCTATAGGTTTGCGAGTCAAATCGTATGACAAATAAAATTAGAACTACCAACTTATAGAAGTGTATTGACTATCGTCCCTTAAATTTGAATAGGAAATATGACAGCAAGGCTCCGTTAAGAGAAGAAAATTGGGGGTATGGTTTTTAATCCACAGATTTTTACTTTATCATGGTTTAGGAACACTACAATTTATCTACACAATTTCGGGAAAATGGAGGGTATGAGTGTGTAGCAACACAATGCAGATATCAAAAATATTTGACTTCATACATGAAACTAGTTTGTTTGAGGAAATCTCGATTCAGCTTTGATACCATATTGAAGTTCACGTGTTGCACGAGTTTGCGCGACATGGGTGTACTTTCCATCATCTATTTGTGATCCGAAATCACCCTCCCCTTATTTCCCATTAAAACAGTTCGATGTCCCAAAGTCACTCTCGCACGGCCGTAACTACAGTGGGATGCACCGGTCAACGTCTCAGCAGGCGTACGTCAAGTCACGACGAACTGAAATGGCACGCTGTCTGCACGATTCACTTATATAGATCAGAGCGCAAGACCTTTCGCGAATAGTCGTGAGGTGATACACATCATTCCATTATGATATTCAGAATACTGGACATTAAAGAGGAAACGACACAAACACCAAATTGCAATTATACACTTTTCATCAGGCTTACATGAAGCGGCAATATGTGGATTCGTTTGTAATGAACGTGTGCTTCGGTATAATTGTAATAACCAATAAGGAACAAACTTGTCATTTAAATAAAAACGTGAAAAAATGCTGAAAGTTTCGTAATAATAAACCTAACCGTCATACCGTGTGAATGGATTGTAAAAAAAAACAACAGTAAAATGGAGGGTGCTAGCAAGGGAAGCGATGTTTCTTGGTAGATCTTAGTAATGTGACAATAACAGAAACAATCACTTTTTGAACGTTCTGAGAGACAAGCAACATACAGTGCGTATGTGTGGAAGATGAAGTAACTCCCCAAGGTGTAACGTATGCTTCGTTTTTTAATGTCTAGCTTTCAAATTTTAATGGACACATGGAATCCGGAAAGTTACACTGCAAAAGTTAATGAGAAATCGAACAACTGAAAAATCGCACCAGAGGGCTAATGATGTTTATCTGCCTGTGGAGCGCTAATAAGGAGCACGATTATCTGACCGGTCACCTTTGTCGGGAATGGTGAGGTGGTTCACGTGTGAAAGTGGCATCCAGTCACTGTTGCTTCAAGGTCTCAAGCAAGCCATCATCAATACTTTACACTGAACGTCGCGAACAGCTGATGGTGTTCGAGTACCAGACACTCGACTGCAAGTTCATTATCATGAAATCTAGACGTGATTGTGCTCATGACGAGTTAGCCATTCGAAGGTCTTTGAAAGGCTATCTAATAGAATGCACGAATGAAGGTAACCACTGACCAAAAAAGCGAGAGACTGTAGTAGACTGTCACAGTTCAACAAACAATCGATTCCACTAATCTGACTGAAGAAATCTGTAAAACTAATAGTCGTGCAGTACTGGAAAAAATATATTGTAGCATGTATCGTCTTATCATTATATCACGAGTGTGACAAACAATGACGTCACGTGTGTCTTAAACAGAAAGGTCACAAACGTTGACGTGCATTCGTTTCTCACAAACATGCAGGTGAAATTACCAGCAATGACAATAAACGACCAATTGAAACCAACAACATTATTTCTTAGCTATCGGTTTGAAAAATCGCGACCTTCCAAAGTGAACAGGTGATGTCTTCCGAACCTGTCCAGTAGTACGGTCACAGCTTTCATAGCTCGTGACCACATCATCGTCTGACCATCTTGCAGTTTCACTCAACCATCGGCTATCCCCATGGAGACCTCGTCAGCAATATTACGGTCTGATGAGGTGATACCGTCCAAAGCAGGCAAATCGATCGTGCCATGGTCAGTTCTAAACCAATATTGTGTCAACACTTCACACTTTAAAGAAGCAAGACGCTTAGCCTACAGACTAAGCCACAGTAGGTTCGTCATAGTCTGCATATTATCTGCAGAAGAACCAAATAAAGCAGTGTTACGCAACATATTCATGTGAATAAGCTTTCTGTCTGACAGAAACCCAATTCCGAGCTTCACGGAACCTGTGAGTATTGCATACAGATGATCATCCATCACATGGTTCAAAAGTAAGGGTGCTATCGCACACTGCTGTCGAACGTCACTTGACGTGGAGAATGCTCTAGGTAGTTATTCATAAATGCGCACCCTACACTCAGAGCGAGTATACGACGACTCCAATGAACTGACATACTTCATTAGGATTCCTGTACGAGGAAGGTAGTCCTAGGTGGCCTGTCGGGCAACCGAGTCAAGCAGCCTTTAAATCCAAAATATTCCAACCGTTTTCTGAAAAAGGCAGCGCCGATGCCCCGTTGTCTGACTGTTGCACTGGCGACCGGAAACCTGTTCTATTTTAGAAGCTACCGTACTGTGATATCCATGAGCATGTTAGATGGGACGGAGATAAGGGTAGTGTCTTGGTGATTGTCACATGATGTCTCGCCACTGTGCTGGTTATGAGAGGCACTGTTGATGAACGTTGATCGCGGATCACCTCTTTAGTCAGCTATATGAAACGAGGGAGTGTTGTCATTCCACGTTACTCTCTGGCAGCTGCATTTTAAGAGTTCCAAAGAGAGATTTTCAGGGCCTGAAGCTGTTTTGCGTTCAAATAATTTGATGGCCAGAACCGTTTCGGTTTTCGACGAAGGATCATCAAGAATTGCATTACTTATCACATTGTCTCTATTGTCCACAGTCGAATTAGCCAGCTCAGACTTCTGAGCTTTCTTCCCGACGCTTCTTTGGATCGGTCCATTGTTGTGATTTCGGCAGTTCTACTGTCGATACTGTTTGTAGGCGTTTCATACACCCTCATCGCTTAATTTCCAGCTGGGAACTTTATGTTTTGTGAGTTGTTCTATTCGGAGTAAACATTACACGACGAATGCACAAACAGCTGCATGGGCTAAGTCGTGTCGTGTTATTCGATGGGATGCAATCTTTGACTGCTGCCACCTGTAGTTGACACCGGTTTGGTCAATTTGCATCCGTAGTTCCAGTGCGTATGGCGATCTCCGCGTGATTCGTTGTTGTCTTCTATGTCGAACTACGCGACGCGGTTATAGTGTTCGTGATTCGCGCATAATTGTAACAAATGATCACCATTGTTAATGTGTTCTTCTGGACACCGAGCTTACCATCTTGCTGTTTCTTTTTGGGTAAGAGGACCAAGTTATATGTTCATTTCTTCAGCAAGTAGACCGCTGTCTCTGTCCTCTCCGTCTCATAAATTTGAAAAACGTATAGTAGAAGGTATTCTTGGCAGCCTGCCAACAGTGTCTTGGAAGGCGCGCATAAAGATAAACATATAACGGTTTCGATGTATGTGTATAATCAACAGATTTTTGGGCGCGAATACTACGTCAGACTGTAACACGAATTAAGACCATTCATTCAGATTCAATCGAGCAAATTTTGCTCTGTCGCAGAACTCAGTCCGGTCTTCACTACAAGTTGATTGACTGTTAGATTCACCTTTATCGCCATCTGCGACTCTGGGAATCAACCACTGATCCATGGTATTGTCCTAGAACGAATTCAAGTGGATGGCAACGCTAGGGGTACATGTAAGCGTTTCTTAGGCACTATACATCCAGTGCCCGATTCGAGGGAGTGCTCGCCAGAGCAGCTCTGATGATCGATTTGTCACAGAGTGTGGACATCAAGGGCGCCAATATTGATTGTTTGGTTTAGCTAGAAAGTATGGAATTCAGAAGCAGAAGACGTAGTTGATTTCTAAGTATACTGGTCTATCAGGGCAAAAAACAACTCCGGGTACTTCCACGTCGTTCATGTTGCGGATAAGGGGGTAGGTTTGACAGATCAGAGTGCTTGCTTTTGTAGGCTCCTGTATCCACACACACACACACACGCCTTCTTCCGAATACAAAAGGCGGCAGTGCTGCAGGTTTAAAACTGGTTCAGCTGTATACTCATAGCATCGTGTTTCACTGCCTAAGATCCCCGTGGCAGTCAGGAACACCATATATTTCCCTAGGATTGTAATTGCTTCACGCCTCTCTGCTTCTGTTTGGCTTGCTTGACGTGAATGTATGCGGAGGGGCCGAAGCGCTGATCAACAAACCTCTCCGGATCAACGCAACACGCAAACCTGTCCATCACTCTAATGCCCCAGAAAAAGCCATGGATCATATACGTGACATATCCGAAGTTAAGTTGTCATTGGTGGACGGAGAAATCGATGGTCCAAGTGTCCGAACATGCATAAGTGAAAGGAACTAAGCATTTACCAGCTGTGGTCAACAGGTAATGTGGCGCAAGCTCTTTGAATTGTCTGCATACTTCGATAAGTGCGCGAGTTGTCGGGTTAAAATTTACAAATCTAATTTCAATGCTTGTTTCGCACAAGTCATTAGTGCTTGACCACCACGCGGTTCTACCCAACTCTCGGCGGTTTCAGTATGTAATGTGCGGTACGGTAAACACTCACCTGGCATGCGGAGTACGTGACCCAACCACCACAGGCTGTGCAGCATGATTAGTTGACCAATTGATCGCGCATCCTGAGCTTTCCGGAATACGCGCCTTCAAACGGCCGTGTTGCTTACGTGATCAGTCCACCTAGTGTAGGCCCATTGACAGAGACAGCGGTGGCCAGACACAGCAATTGTGTTTGCATCTTTGCTGTGAACACGTAACGTTTCCGAACCGCGAAGCAAAACGGAATACATACAAGCATTATATACCCTTCTTCTTAGCGGCAATCGAACGTTTTTTCTACTCTACAGACGGCGCAGTTCGGCAAAGACAACTCATACTTTTGCTATCCTCGTTGATATCTCATCAGCAATATTACAAGCTGACGAGATAGTGCTACCCAAGTATGTGAAACTGTCCACAGTCTCAAGCGGATTACCTGCAATAAAGAAAGTAGGAGTGGAAATGCCCCAGTCTTGAAGTAACACTTTGCACTTTGAAGGTGCGAAGCGCATTCCATACAAACCAACCCGGTCACTCACCTTGTTCATGTCTTCGGCAGAGGGGCTAAGTAAGACAATGTCGTCCGCATACTCCAGATCGGTCAACCGAGCGCCAGGAAGAAGCTCAACACCAAGTTCACTGGACTCCTCAAGCGCACCCTCCAGAATGTCGTCCATGACAAAATTGAACAAGGGGGAAATCGGACACCCTTGACGAACACCACTAGAAGTGATGAACGCCCGAGACAGTTGTCCATAAACTCTCACCCTGCTTGCAGAGTGAGCATACAGTGATCTCAACAGATTCACGTATTTCCCTGGTACTCCCTTGCGAAGAAGACAGTTCCAGAGAACGTTACGGGCAACTCATCCGAAGTCGTGTCTTGAGTTGTTCAACGACGGTTAGTTCGATTAAGCTATAAAGAAATTGATGTTAGCATATGGGACACGAACAGACATGAATTCCCTAAAAAGAACTGTGACTCAACAGGTGCATTATTGGTAGACTGTCATACATGTTAGTGGTTACATTTTACCATTCAATGTGGTAAATGATAATAAAGGCGCCTGCTCTCAAATTCAGTCATCGATTGCTTTCTTTTGCCACTCCTTTTTTCTAACCGATGGAATACTAATTTTCTTTAAAGGTAAAGCCCCATTCCATAAGCCTTGCTTCACCGAAGTATTTCTGCTTTCTCGACGGATTAAGGCTTTAAACTGATTAGCTCGGTATCTTGACTCTTGTCTCACAGTTCTATGCGGTCGGTTGCCTCAGCAAGTATATGTAGATGCTCAACGACCGGATTTGCCGATACTTTGAAGCAGGTGTGTGGCATTTGCATCATACCGTTGTCTTTCGCCGGAAGTATATCCAATAGATTTATTGAGGCGCTGAGGCAAACCTATCAAAAACACGTTGTACTAGCCCTTTTTCTGAATGATAATGGCAAAGAGGGATCGTAATGGTTTTGTGATGGTCTTTTATGGTTCAGTGCTCACTTTCTTTTACCATCAAAGCTGTATACAATGGGTTATTTCTGCTATTTTTAAGCGCGTTTTGTTCTTTTGTTGTCAAACAACAAGAACTCTCAACCTAACTCTACGGATGGTGTTGCTGAATGTTCGGTGGTTATATTTTTTGCCTGTTGTTGACGTGCATCCCAAAAGTCTATTAGTTTGATAAGGTCTACGACGATGTCTTCTCAGTAAGAATAGACTTATTCAAGATCGGCTTCATATATGTTTTGGAGTAATTGAAAGGAGTTAGTTTTCGGCATCGCGGTGTGTCACATTCAGTGGCGAGTCAGTATTCGTAGGGTGGTTGGCGCTTTCAAATCGTGAACCTTCCGTTTTTTTTAATTTAGCTATTCTCCCTTACACATTTATAATTATGTATTACCGAGCTACTTTGTGGAGTATTGATGGAACCAATAGCGGCCAAAAGCGAAGCACCCATGGGTATAGAGCAGTGCTGCTGCTGATAACGATGACTCAAATATTGACCTCAGCAGACGCATAGACAATGGTCAGTATCCGATAGAACCTCGAGTGGAAGAAATGAAACCGTTTAGATGAAGTGACGGTTATGTAGATATCTGTTTTCCCAACGCAAACAAAACACGACGGCCATAAAACATTTAACTTCAACTGAAGGAATCAATCGGACAGGGGACTTGGGAAAACAAACAGAGCGGGGCTAAGAATAATGTAAATCTGTACTTCACTCGTTACGGGAATTAGCAGTGAAAGCAATCAGACCACCCTTTCATACGTTCTACAGATGATATATAACTTGTCTCCTTTAATCTGGGAGTTCGTAAGGCTTCGAACTCCAGTGAGGTAGATTTTGGTCTCTCAAGAAACATTGCTAGCAGTGTATTTCAACACACTTCTACACGTTTGTGAGAAAGATTACTGTAATCTCAATCATCATGCACCACCAACGATTTGCGATTGTTTAGTTTCAGTTACGCTAGCACAGTAATGCCAGCGGGGTCACGCATGTGGTTACGCATAATTGTGCAAGTGTTTATTCTTGAATGTCCGTTATCTAGCGCGGTCGTTGTAACTATACATACAAAGCAAGACATTCCGTGCTTTAGGCAGCAATAGGGAACAATGCGTTACAGATCACCAATCATATTTCAAAGTTTCTCTCTAATCAAAGTGTTCAAATCCAGGACTCGGAAGTTCAAAACAACAGCCTACAGAACATATCGACATATTTCTCAAATTATTAATGGAGTTGATTATTAAGTCCAAGTTACCACACAAACCCTAGATTATGCTTCGAAGACTTGGCAGTGAGTAGTCTTCGCATGAGGCAGAAAGCACAGTTGTGGAGAGCATAATTAAGAAGGCATGTCTTAAACAGAATGCACATACGTCACCCGATTGGAACACTGAGGGGTTATCAAACAAAATGGTGTCGTATGACATACAGTTTCGCACGGCAGCGGTATAACAAAGGTCGAAACTACGTACATTAGAAGATAGGTCATAACGCCAAATAGACGAAGAGATGGAAGCAACCACTACAAAAATGTATACACGTACTGTCTAGGACGTGTCAACGAAGAGATCGGGGATACGTTAACACCACGGACTTAAATATAAATCAGCCGTACAAAACAGTGTGCGTTCGTGGCTGCATAGTTCCATTTCAGTCTACTGAGTTGTGTTGGAAAGATCCAAGGAACAATCCTGTTAGGCCGACTCAGTGCGGACTTATTCGAGACCACTACCGCTGAAGAGCAATGTGGATTTCAGGCGATCAACATGGTGTTCGCTCCCTGACAGATCAAGAAGTACAGTGAGCGAACTCAATCGTTGTAAGCCTTCTTAGAGGATTTCACGACGATACTTGATTCCGCAATTCACACGGCTCCGTGATCGGTGCTTGGTAGGTTTGGATATAATTGTAAGTCCGTCAGCACAAACGGAATGTTGTATACGGGTGGGAAAGTAAAAGCGTAATCGTTTGGATCGACCTCAGAAAAGTTTCATATTGTCGATGGCGTCAAACGGTGCTGTGTACTAGTCCAAATCCTGTTCAGTTTATATTTAACCACAATAGTAAAAGTCGAACTTTAGGATTCTGAGGAGGGTGTGAAAGTCGACAGCCTCACAGATTGTCGTTTGCTGAATATTCGACGTTCTAGACGTGTGCTAGCCTTCGAAGCTGATTGTGCCTCAACCGTCCGTGTCTGCTCGCCGAAGTACCCCAGTGTTTGGAACAATGTCCGGCCACTGAATGATCAGGAATCGTCTTAGATATTGCAGATGAAAGCGGCCCAGATACCGCACATTTCGGTAATTCAGTGTCCAAGTTTTACTGCTGTACAGCAACGTAGGCAGTTCCGCTGGGTGGTAGAAACTCAGCTTACTATTCACTGTTAGGCTGCACTTCCTTCAAATGTGTCTTTCAAGACGTTTGAAAGAAATAACATATCTCATTTGCATTGATATTCAAACCATGTTGGAATGACGCGTTTGCGTAAGCAGTGGTCATTCGTTGAAGTTCCTCTTCACCCTGTGCAACTAGGTCACCGGCACCTGCACACAACAGCATGTTCTTTGTCGAATCATGTAGCCGACTTCGTGTGCGGAAACGTCGAATATTCAGCAAACGACAATCTGTGAGACTGTCGACTTTCACA
>LOND01000152.1:8013-19363 GCA_014220965.1 Paragonimus kellicotti | reverse complement strand
ACTATCTGGCTAACCAATATTGGTCAGCTCGACCACAAAAACCTCCACGCACACGCCTCCTGATCTTACACCGATGGATGGTGTATGAGCAGAACCACAAGTGATGCAGCGAAATCCAATTTGGGTTCGTATTATGCAAAGGCGTTATTTGGCTCCAAACACTGTGACAAGCTAATTCGAAATGATGCTGCTGACCGTATTTTCCATACCTTGTAAAAGATGTCTGGTAATAAAGAACTTCACAGACCAAATAGCGTTCGCAATCATAACATTAGCTTCATCATAGATTAAGGACGTATTCAAATACCTGCTAGAGAGCAGCTGCTGGAATTTACAATGTGGTCAATCTGATAGATTCAAGGAAAGGCGAAACACAGTAGTTCAATGCTCCTGAAGAAACAAAATTCTCCCAATGCAGCTCACATGAACAGTCACCAACCGTACATGAAGCAGCCACACACAGGTGTAAAATCCTCTAATTTACAGGCTAGTTAAAAAAAGCTAACAGTAATGGTGCGACGCACATTATGAAAAGTTTAAAAATTATCCGCATTGTGCAAAGGAGAAACTAGATGAGTGGTTATTATCACAAGATCACCTCAAATCGATCTCGATATAATCAATCAGACGCAATAGTCTAGCGTTAGGATTCACGCGAACAGCAGTAAGTCAACTGCGGAGATGGATGGTCGGGTAAAACAGGGCTGGTTGGACGCCTCCTATATATCTGTTAAGTAATTAGCAGGCAATCTAATGAAACGTGATTGAAACATGCACACACAGACAAGCTTGCGACGAGTAACAACCGACTGACCTGAACAAACAGACCCGGCTGTTTGTCTCGTTGAAGCCAGCGCTTGACACAAAGTACACACGCATTGCATAAATCACCTGTCCGACTGGCTGCCAGTTGACCGAAACAACCGGCGAAGTGTTCTGCATAGCGGACACTAGTAGTGAATCTCGAAGAGGACGACTTCGTGCCACAAATACAACAGCCAGACGAACTACGAAACTGAGATCGACCAGAGCTGCCGGAACCTCCTCCACCACCGCTGCCGCCGCAGCCCGCATGTCCACCGCTCATGTTGATGAAAACGGTTTGTTTGGAATACGGGGTGTGTGGACGACGGTGGCAAAACGAGCTGAGATCAGAACGCGTGGACCTGAAGGGATGTGAGAGTGAACAGAGGCAGGCGCACTCAGAAAACACGTTAAAATAATGAAAATAAACATTTGGCCAATGCGAATAAGACTTGGCTAACAGAGACAAAATCGAAACGACACATGAGCAGCACACACCCATACGTTTGTACAGAAACACGGCTGTTTCATGAGAGTGTGATCGAGGTCCTAATCCTGGTCGTGGCATGTACTACTGACGAGTCTCAATAGGACTGAAATTCGAATCTGGTGTATCTTTTTGAAAGAGGTCGACTGGAACTTTCATTTCAACACGAAGGCTCCGATGAAATGTGAGTGATGTTCAACTTGAAATTAGCAAAAACCTTGACTACACATCAGTAGCGTGGAAGGAAGCCAGAAACAGAAGTGCGCATGATGCATCATGGTTAAATTTCCAACACACTCCTTTTGAACGGGCAAAAAGCGAGCTTTAATTGTCAAAGAAAAACAAGGGGATACAATAACGACTAAACGGAGGGTACAGAACTCAAACTGATTGATGTATAAAACGTCGCCACCTTGAGGCATTCACAGATGAAGCATAAGACGTACGATTACATGTTCAAGCTAGATAAGCCGCATTACAATAGTTCCAGGTTGAAAGTGTCGGAGGGTTATTCTCAAAACATCATTGGTGTACCGTAAAATCATAGTTCTTATTGATGATGAACCTACGATTATTTTCATTACATACCAATCTGACTGCAAATCGGAAAACAACAAAAAATGAGCAAGTGGAATGACGTAAAATAGGAGGATACAATAACAGAACAGAAAACTTTCCGTCGGTTTTACACTGCACAGAATTTTCGCACTTGTTAGCGTTGTTTTGTTCTGGAGCTGTGTACTAGGAAGTATTCGAAAATAAGTATGGGTAAAAATAGCTAAATGTGGACACGATAATACGTATAACTGTAGTGAGTTTGAACTGGAGCGGTTACTTAATTGGAGAAGGTTCAGCCAATCAGTGTTCGCGCACAAGCTGCTACAGACGGAATTATAGTCAAACTGGCACCAACCAATCATAGACGGCGATCAGCTGCTGTTGAATGCGTATCTGTTTCAAACAACCGAGCTGACAGCTACAAGGCCGTGGAACAAATGGGCAGCAAATTGGCCAATCAAAACGCGAGAACGCCCGTCGCATCACAGCAACCGTAAATACTGTTGTTCTTCAATAAAAAGGTGTTGTTTTCCCAACAAATTAAGTTCGCTTAGTGCTGCTCAGACTTTCTGTTCTCATTTTCGTCCCATCGGGCAGCTCAGTATGCGACAATAAGGACGAGTCCGTCACTAGGCGGGGCGTTGTACCATAGAATTCTCTACCCAGCGAGGACCAAGCTTGGTGCCGGTTTCAACATGACCCAATGCTAAGTCATGGCTGTCAATCGAGTTGGTTTTAACAGCCACATTCGAAAAGCGTCAAAAAGATGCAAACTGGCACGTGTCGGGCAGGCATATTTATGTATGCGGGTCACTCTAACAGGAGCGGCGTACGTCAAGGCTGTCCCCTTTCACCATTTTTGTTCAATTTCGTCATAGACGAAATAATGGAGGACTGTCTGCGGCACTCAAATGATGCCGGCGTGGACCTCCTACCTGGTGAAAGACTGATCTTGATTATGCTGACGATAAGGTATTGCTGTTTGACAACTTTCAAGCGGCACAAACAACACTGGACGCTATTTCGCGTTCTGCTAAGTACTTCGGAATGCGCTTTGCAGCCTCAAAATGCAAAGTGCTTCTGCAAGATTGCTGTGATTACGTAGATTTAATGTTAGATAATGAAGTCATGGAGGTTGTTGACCGGTTTGTATACCTGGGAAGCTGCATCAACAGCGGCGGAGGTGTAGGGAATGAAATAGAAGCGCGTATTTCCTAAGGCTAGGGCGGTGTTCGCTAATATGAGAAACCTATGATGACAGAGAGGTATTTCTCTGAAGCTTAAGGGTCGCGTATGTGAGTAAGGCGACAGTGAGGACTGCGTCACTTTGCGGCAGCGATACTTGGCCGCTCAAGGTAGGGGATGTGAACCGTCTTGAGGCATTTGACCACGATGCCTGCGTTCAACCGTTCGTATCGATGCACCAACGAGAAGGATTACAAATAGATAAAAAGCGATGATCAATGATTGTCAATCAAGTTCGTTTTTGTTCAGTTCACTAACTTGCACACGCTTAGGAGTTATTCACTGTACTACAGGATGGCCAGCTAGTCGGTTTTGCATACCGAGACTGTTTGCCACGCTACGCCACTGGCCAAGGCGAGAATGACATATGATGGCCCTGCATAACAATGAAATCGTCAGAAGTTTGCACTGTAGATCGGGTTCGTCTCTCGGCTGGGCCGTCGCGACTCACAGAGTCTGCTTGACTAGTGAGATGGCGGCATGGAGTTCAGTGACGTGAAGTTCGTTGTTTAGCCGAGTTGTCTGTGAAGTTCAGTGCACTTAATGACGCGGGGCAGTGAAAGCCATAAGGAAGTTGTCTTGCTGATGTCGCCTTACAGCTCGGTTGGTTGTTTGCAAGGTGTAGGCGTTCCGAAGTTATATGTTTAATACAGACTAGTATTTTTGGTAGTTGGTCCCTTCCCGCCTTCATTTTTCTTATATCTTCTATATGGTTTTATCTTCGTGTTGTGTGGCCGTTAGCATCAGTGTTAACCACTGATGTACTGCTGGCTGTGATAGGATGAGGATGATATTGTAGCCCATGATCGGTACCATATGCTGGGTGGTTCGATACTAAATCGCTGGTAGTTTGCAATTTACCAGTTAAAGCGAACCGTTTGCATATATTATCATTGTTCACCTCAACATGTAACACATTATCAGCGTATGGCGGTTGGCTTTTAGAATGGCCAGTTCCGAAACACGCTGGGCTCGTATCCCTATTTTCATACGCTTGGTGCGTCGATCCAATCTGAATGCAACACCGTCTCCGGTTAGACCGACCCAGTATGGTAACAACCACTGCCACCTGAACAATTGCTTCGCCTACTCAATCGACGTCTCGGTGTACCGTGAGTAACTTCCACGCTGGCGATCGTGTTCTCAGCACAGCAGTCCGTGGTGTTGAAGATTACTTTTCTGTAGATTTTAATGATGGATCTCTATTTTCGGTAAACTATTTATCCCTCGAAAGAGCCTCGCAGCGAAACAGACCCGATATCAATGCAGTTGATGTGGTATATGCTACGGTTAAACATGCCTAACGTGGATGAGGGCAAACGCGCCATCGGTTATGCTCCATTGTTCTCCGGATCCAGTTCGACGTTTATCGGATCAAAATAAATTTCTGTTTCAGAAGCTTTTAACCAGAGTAAGTTCACTTCATGACGCCCTACGTGATCTTCCAGTTTCACGGTTTGGCTGGCTTACTGAATAACCTGCTATTTAGTCTGAAGGTTGGCTTACAGTTGTGGTTCTGAACGAAGTAATTAGAAGCGAGATTTATCTGGGGGTAATGTTGTAGGGCTGCTTGAAATGATACTGGTCAAAACGACACAAGAATTATGACGTGGTGCCAGTTGAAGTATGTTCAGGAATAACCACCCGGGAAATGGTGGTGTGGGAATAAAAGTAATGTAAAGAAACAAACTAGGATAATGTTTTAAACACCGAGTTATGGGAAATAGTAATCGCCACACCATTATTAAACCAACTAGGTGATTTTGTAGGTTCAAGTGGAAATAAGCACGGCTTTCTTACTGGTGTTTTTTTTGCTTTAAGCTTGATAAATACACCGATTCATGATAGGTCCAGTAGGATGAAACACTAGTTACTGCGTAGCTTGGTTTATACGCTACAGCATAGTGTATTTTCGGAAGACAAGCTATCCACGGAAGTTGTCGCACGTTTCAACATGAGCACCATTCTAAGAAATATCTCTGTTTTGGTAAAAGCCATAGCTTTGATTTACATTCGTGGTACGACAGATGCTTCAACACTTGTACCACAACATTTGTTCCACTCGGATAGTTGATGGCATACGGTGCCCCCATGACTGTAAACGATATTTCAAATGAGGTCAAAAACAATGGAATGCGACTGCACAAAAACACGGAGGATGCTGTTGTGGCAAACTCCAGCTCCCAAAGCAGTCAGTGAGTTCGATGTTGGTTTGACTTAAGACAAACTGACAACGTGCTCACACTTTCTCACAGACCGCACATTGTTAGGTTTGTACATTGCAACGACAATGTAAAGAGTTTCATCACATCTAATATGAATGTCAAAGTGACTGCCTGTACTCAGTGTGCAAGACAGAAAGTTGGTGACCATGCCTTCATTTATTCTGTGATCGTCAACTATCCATCCTCTAAGATTCAGAACCTCGTTGTGATGAGTATAAGTTTTTTTTGACAAGGACTTACTCGACTGTTTGAATTGTGCGTGATGAACGTCAACCTCGACATATTCCAAAGGCCTAATGCTATCCACTTGTCCAGCTCTTGTTCCAATGCAGTAAATTCGTCTTCACTTCGTGGTGGATTTATTTTTATCCGGACTCTTGGTTGCAACTACCTTTTTTTGCATCTTCATCATGTCCTTTATTATACCTGGCCGTGTTTGCGTAGCTCGATTGAGTCGGATTTTGTAAACTTGGAGGATTCAATATCAAAGTTAATCGTTTCTTCTCCTATTCTCAGTTTTCTAATAGGTTCTTACAATTTGACGCCCAATTAATAACAAACCCATCTCTGCAAACCGTCTTTACTGGAATGGAGTTAATTGAATAGTGGGTTAGGAATTCGCAAGAGGCTTGCTAAATTTCGGATGTAACTATTCTGAGCCCGGTGTATCGATAGGTATCGTGGATAGACTGAGTGTTGTCGGACTGGTTTGTGGACCTGCATGATTTACAGTGCTCGGGAACCTCCGGGCACTAGGAGCAGGTCGTTATACGTCAGTTTGTTGAGGGATATCGTTTGAGACGGCAACGACTGAGTGGATGGATTTCGATGCAGGCGACAGTCGGTTGCCTTTTACCGGATCTTTATCATTCAACGCCTCCCAGAGGACTTCTGGATCGGTCGGTTTATCTTCCGTTCCTCTTCCTGCGGCCGATCTCAAGATCATGGGTGTTGATCTCTAGGTGACCCGTGCTGAGAAGTAATGAAAAATGTCGTTCACACCTCAGTCCATTCCGTGTCTGTCTTTCACTTCTAAAGCTTCCCTTAGAGGGATGCGCCTAGGTTTGATGAGTTGTCTGCTGTATCACATACTTGACTTTTCTGTTACGTTAGCGTGGTGCTCTGGCTTGTGCACTGTTTTTGATCCGGAGAGCTATGCTGATTAGGACTTCCAGGTTATACTATGTCAGAGAGGTCAAAAGGGATTAGCCAGATAAAAAGCAGCTTCGCTTTTAGTCGATGATGCCAGTGTACTGTGCATGCCGGGTTGTTGTATGTGTTACTAGTGGCTTCGCAACCCACAAGTTTTTCCAGTTACCTTAAGTCGTTTCATTCGGTCACGTTTATCGTGATTTTTCTGCGTGCGTAATCCTTTATATGCATTTGCACATCTTGATATCTCACTTGGTTAAACTGAACGGCACAATGATTATACCGAGGAGCTCACATACTGGACAGGCCAGTAAATAGAGGATAGATGAACTACTGTTTTTGATCCTCCAGTTTGTGAGCTTGGATGAAGCTGGCCCCGTATCCAAGAAAAACGACACCCGCTTGGGTCCCCCACTGTCCACCCGCTGCCTTGCGGTACAGGCTTTTGAGCCAAAGGCTTTGGTTGAGAACCCTAATCGTTCTCCTGTCTAGGTCTGGGCGTCCTGGCAGTATCTCAAACTCATACAAACAACGATAATACGAAATAAAGCAAACGAAACAGCTTCGACCATTGTACAACATAAACCGGGTCGCCCTATCAGCAGCCCCAGCAGGGTGTACAGGAGAAAATATGCTACTGCTAAACCCTCCCTGAATGACTTCCAACAGGAATTCTATGGCAAACATCGTTCAGACAAATCTCAGTAACAGTAAGTCCAACCTGATACACACCCAGGGACGTGCAGTATTGTCCGTTATGATATGAAGCGTGCGTGTGCAGCAAGATCGACGCAGCATCGGACAGCCGGAACGCCGAACTGCACTGATCAATGTGAAACTGCGCAGCTACCGCATCGATGTCACAAACCAAAGTGAAACAAGGCTGACAGACCAAGTTAAGCAATGCGAAGCAGACATTTGGTACACATTCGACTTGACAGGTAATCCGGCAGATTGTGCTAGAGATCACGATGTGTTTCACAGTCGCTGATTGCATCAATTCTTAGATGGTGNAAATCGCTGGTAGTTTGCAATTTACCAGTTAAAGCGAACCGTTTGCATATATTATCATTGTTCACCTCAACATGTAACACATTATCAGCGTATGGCGGTTGGCTTTTAGAATGGCCAGTTCCGAAACACGCTGGGCTCGTATCCCTCATCTACGGCTGTGGTGCGTCGATCCAGTCTGAATGTGCAACACCGTCTCCGGTTAGACCGACCCAGTATGGTAACAACCACTGCCACCTGAACAATTGCTTCGCCTACTCAATCGACGTCTCGGTGTACCGTGAGTAACTTCCACGCTGGCGATCGTGTTCTCAGCACAGCAGTCCGTGGTGTTGAAGATTACTTTTCTGTAGATTTTAATGATGGATCTCTATTTTCGGTAAACTATTTATCCCTCGAAAGAGCCTCGCAGCGAAACAGACCCGATATCAATGCAGTTGATGTGGTATATGCTACGGTTAAACATGCCTAACGTGGATGAGGGCAAACGCGCCTCGGTTATGCTCCATTGTTCTCCGGATCCAGTTCGACGTTTATCGGATCAAAATAAATTTCCTGTTTCAGAAGCTTTTAACCAGAGTAAGTTTCACTTCATGACGCCCTACGTGATCTTCCAGTTTCACGGTTTGGCTGGCTTACTGAATAACCTGCTATTTAGTCTGAAGGTTGGCTTACAGTTGTGGTTCTGAACGAAGTAATTAGAAGCGAGATTTATCTGGGGGTAATGTTGTAGGGCTGCTTGAAATGATACTGGTCAAAACGACACAAGAATTATGACGTGGTGTGCCAGTTGAAGTATGTTCAGGAATAACCACCCGGGAAATGGTGGTGTGGGAATAAAAGTAATGTAAAGAAACAAACTAGGATAACTGTGGTTAAACACCGAGTTATGGGAAATAGTAATCGCCACACCATTATTAAACCAACTAGGTGATTTTGTAGGTTCAAGTGGAAATAAGCACGGCTTTCTTACTGGTGTTTTTTTCGCTTTAAGCTTGATAAATACACCGATTCATGATAGGTCCAGTAGGATGAAACACTAGTTACTGCGTAGCTTGGTTTATACGCTACAGCATAGTGTATTTTCGGAAGACAAGCTATCCACGGAAGTTGTCGCACGTTTCAACATGAGCACCATTCTAAGAAATATCTCTGTTTTGGTAAAAGCCATAGCTTTGATTTACATTCGTGGTACGACAGATGCTTCAACACTTGTACCACAACATTTGTTCCACTCGGATAGTTGATGGCATACGGTGCCCCCATGACTGTAAACGATATTTCAAATGAGGTCAAAAACAGTGGAATGCGACTGCACAAAAACACGGAGGATGCTGTTGTGGCAAACTCCAGCTCCCAAAGCAGTCAGTGAGTTCGATGTTGGTTTGACTTAAGACAAACTGACAACGTGCTCACACTTTCTCACAGACCGCACATTGTTAGGTTTGTACATTGCAACGACAATGTAAAGAGTTTCATCACATCTAATATGAATGTCAAAGTGACTGCCTGTACTCAGTGTGCAAGACAGAAAGTTGGTGACCATGCCTTCATTTATTCTGTGATCGTCAACTATCCATCCTCTAAGATTCAGAACCTCGTTGTGATGAGTATAAGTTTTTTTTGACAAGGACTTACTCGACTGTTTGAATTGTGCGTGATGAACGTCAACCTCGACATATTCCAAAGGCCCCCACGAGGAGGGAGGAGAGGAGCTCACTGTTGGTTCTGGCTTACACAAATTTTTTCCATTTTTCACCCTTTTTTTTTTTTTCACACATCGCGAGTCAGATCAGGAGGCTGTGCGTGGAAGGTTTTGTGGCTCGAGCTGCACCACTATGGTTGCCAATCAGTCGAAGTGGGGCAGTGACTATCTCTCGGCACGCATTGCTCTGTTGTGACTATCTAGTTTGCACCCCGCACGGTGGCAGTACTAGGATATGCAGGTCTCATATACCCACTCTACAATACCTGCAGGTATGTGGCTCTCGGGTCGCAGCTCACACACCGTACGGTGCTATCCTAGGACGCTACTAGGAAGGTTGAATTTAGAGTCTAAGCGAAAGAACTGCAAATGGTATGGATGCAGGTACGCCATTGACTGCGACACACCGCCATCTCGGATAGCGTCTCTAACCAGCGGTTTGAGTGATCACGAGGACCCCATCCAGGCAGGCGACACCTACCCACTTTACTCAGTGGAGCAGTCAGGGTTCTCATATTTCGTGACCACGTTGTCGCTTGACCACCACGTGGTTTCACCCAACTGTTGGTGGCCTCAGTATATAATGCCCGGTACGGTAAACGATCCGCTGGCATACGGAGTACGTGACCTAACCATCGCAGGCTGTGCAACGTGAGTAGTTGACCAATTGATCGCGCATCCCGAGCGTTCCGGAATACGCGCCGGCGAACTGCCGTCATTGCTCACGCGATCAGTCCACTTAATGTGGGCTATTTGGCGGAAACAACGATGGTCAAATACAGCAAGCTTGTTGATATCTTCCTTGCGAACAGGCCACGTTTCCGAACCATAGAGCAAAACAGAACGGTACACCAAGCATTAATGATACTCTTCCTTTCAGCGACAATCGAACGTCTTTTCGACGCCACAGATGACGCAGGTTGGCAAAGGCAACTCGTGCCTTTGCTATCCTCGTTGATATCTCATCAGCAATATTACAAGCTGACGAGATAATGCTACCCAAGTCTGTGAGATTGTCCACAGTCTCAAGCGGATTACCTGCAATAAAGTAGGAGTGGAGGAAATGCCCCAGTCTTGAAGTAACACTTTGCACTTTGAAGGTGCGAAGCGCATTCCATACAAACCAGCCCGGTCACCCACCTGGTTCAGATACGTCTTTCAGTGAACCAGACAAAAACCCTAACCTTCGCCGCACGACCTGGTAACTCGCGGTCCATCGAAAAATCTGTCGACAGTTTGTGTAAACAGCGCGCCAGCTTATGCAAACAACAGCATGCCCATCGTCAAATTATATAGCCGAATTGTGGCACTGAAACTTCAAATATCCAACAAACGATTATCCGTGCGGTATTCAAATTTCACATGTCTATATCATACTCGTCAGTAATCGATCCACACGATTTCACTATCGTATTCCCACCCACACGCAACATTTTAATTGAATTGATGGACTTACCTAGACATTTAAAACTGCCAAGCTCAGTCCACATTTAACCATGGCTCAAGAATCAAATGCCCGGTAACACGTGACAACCTCAGAGAGTGCATATGACGTTCACTGTACTTCTTCGTAATGTGTCGAGTAGTTAACACTATGGCGATTGTACTACGACTCACATGGAATTCACTTGCTCTCTGGGACATTGGTCTCGAAAACTCCGCATTGTGCCGGTCCAACAGGATGCTTGCTAACATCTTTCCAGCATAGCTCAGTAGACTGATGCCTCGGTAACGGTCGGCGCTTTGTTTACTACCCTTACAAGCATACGATCAGAGCATGCTTGTACTCTCGAGGTACTAATTCCCTCTCTCAAGTAGTGTGAAGCAAATTGAGAGTAGCGTATTATAAAACTGTGCTACCATCCTTCAGAATACTCCCCGACAACCCATTTTCACCTGCAGCCTTTCGGTTTCTCAGTTGTACAGCAGCTCTCTGTACCTCTGCTAAATCTGGAGAGACTGCAAGTAATGTTTTGATATATTTTTATGGCAGGCTTTTCACTGTCACCCGATCGATAATAGCCGGCCGGTTTGGTAGGCTATGAGAGTGCTTGCGCCAGACTTTCATGTTGTTCTCAGATTTGGTGTAAATGAAACCCGAATCCTCGTCAGTCGGAGCCTTAGAGTAGACTGGATAGATGGACTAAAAATCGTCCTTAGCAA
>LOND01000151.1:186345-196477 GCA_014220965.1 Paragonimus kellicotti | reverse complement strand
TGTCCGACATAGGTTGTGATGCTCGACTTTTAGCAAGTATGCAAAAGGTTGTCTTTACCAACTTGTCCATCACATACAAATATCTCATGACAGAGTTTCCCGAAAAGATCGTTGTCTTGTCGCGTCTAAGATATGAGAGGCCACCAGTTGCAGGAAATTTCTACGTTATTTGTGCCTAGTTATTTTGAGATAGTGTTCACAAAGCGACCGTTATGAAAACTTTTTGAACTTGTTTCTTAGCCATATACATCCATACTCGTCCGTCATAGTAGTAAGTTATTCTTATCTCCCGTTATTTCATACTGAAGCTACTAATAAGTTTGCTTTCTGTATAGTGATAGTGATGTTGTCTATACTATGCACTGCTCACCTCGCTTGTTTTATCCGTTAATCAACTCAGTCGTTACACACGTTTCGGTCGTTCAAATTTTAATGTTTACCCATTAAGGGGAGAAGGCTCGTGAAAGGGCCGGAGTCTTCAGAAGCACAGGTACACAACCGTCTATGCGAACGCGTTATCTCCGGGAGGGATAGGAGATACGGATGCACTACGAGACGATAACGTCTTCCCAGTTGCATGTGCTATCTATCAGCGAATATTCCACTCCGAGGTCAACGTACCACTCTCACCGTACACAAGCGGCTTTGAACGCAACAATTAAGGGCGCCGGGGAGTTGAACGTGACAGGACCATAAACACAAGTGCACGACAGCCGACAGAGAGGGAATGTCGACGGAAACTCCAGTCGACCTTCAGAATTCAAACAAGCGTCAGACTGGTTGGGCGGCGTTCCCAACGGTGACAGCTAAAACATTGTTATCCTAAGGATGTAGCCCACAGTAGTAGAGTTGGCGCGGATTCATTATACAGTCACGAGCAAAACTGCGATACCTACGCCAACACACTAACTTTGATGTTAGTGGTTTGTAGTAAATTTACATTCACAAGATAATGTAAACAGGCACGGTGGTACTGGTAAGGCAACTCTCACGTCACAGGGAGTTCAGGTATTCAGAGGGCGTCACAGGTGATCTCACTACACAAGCTATCCAAGAACCGTGTTCTCTGAGTCAACATGCTCAGCTTGGAATCAGATGAAGTGTATCATCGTGAGAGTGATCTTCGGTCATCTCGAGGAGTTGCGCTCAATAACCTGTTTACTCGGATGTGTCGCACACTTGATTTAGGTGATGGATATATCCACCATAGACACATCACTCAACCTGTCTATAACCTACCCGTTTCCACCCCCGCGGTGCATGGTACTAATAGCAGTGTTCCCGAGTCCATTCCAGGTTGAAGCCCCTCGGCTGAATGTGCCATTAAGAACGAACCACCACAGTTGAGACTGTCTGAACACTCAGAAATGAACAACGCAGAAACTATAACAATCCTGACTCCCATTTAAACTGTGGTGGACGTGGCGGTTGTCGCTAAACCTACTTCTCATTGTTGTTGTTTTATTGCGTTGTTGATACTGTGATGTACACTTGCGCTTGAGAGGTGAATATGTGAATCACCCGGTTAGGGGTGTTATTACTACTGTGTCAAAAGTAGAATCAGAGTTCTGCTAAGCCAGTTACCTCAGTTTTGAAGTTCTGGAATCCGCACATCACGTAATTTATGTGTATGCGTATATTTCATCCGTGGACATACCAAACGCATTAGAATTTCTTTAAAAACCACCGACAACGTTACTACTACGCTTAGGCAAGCTGTAGGAACGAAGAACGCCCGAGAGTGAAAAAACCGCGAGGATTCGACAGATCCTAAAGTTAAATGAACGCAAAATATTCGGTAACGTCAATAAAAACAAGCACCGAAGAATACAACGAACTCTATTACCTGCATGGTTGCAAGCGACGGATATGAACACCTTCTGTAATATTTTTTTATTGGACAACTTCATTGAGAACTGCGCGTGCTACAAAGTAATTATGTCCTCAAATGAGTTTCTAATAAGACGCTAATGGGACAGTCGACCCTCTTGTGAGAGTCCCATGTGCTGGCTGAGTATATCTGTTGTCGTGGAAAAATATTGTTACCGGATAATTCATACCCATTGCTCAACGATGAAATCATTCCTACCGAAATGTTTCATTTACCAGAATTTCTAACTTTTTGGTGGTCGGCAAACTTGGCCGAATCGGCCACGTGTTTACTGAAGAAGAATATATATGTATACATACATGTGCGTGAATATATCTCGAATGCTACTCGTAGACCGTGATTTCTTCAGTTGTCCTGGTTGAGAAAATTATCTTACCGAAAAACCGATCTTTGAGCTTCGTATCAGAGGCAGAAATCGAACTCACCGAAGTCTACGTCGGGAACTCATGTCTGTTTGTATTAACTGACTGTTAGCTGAAAACGGCCTTATAGTGCAGCCCGTGTGGTGTTTGGCTGCGACATCATGCTGTGTTACTGTCCACGTACGTGATGCCGTACGTAAGCACGTAAGTGGGTAACATTTGTTTGTCATGTTCGTTAACAGACGAACTCTTTCCGCAGTCGTTATCTCTTCCACCGAATGGCTACGGTAGACAATGAGGAAGAGTAAGTTGCACCTTTACACCGTATACCGTAGGTTCAAACGTGACTTACATATCATCCGCCGAACCGATAAGAAGTTTCTGAATTATTTGTTGTGTCATTGGCTGTACATCAAGCCCAAGTGGGCCATTCATGCGCAAAGCGATGTTGTCCACTTCGGCAGTCGTACGAATAATAGGCTGGAGAATGCAAACGGACGGTTGAAGAAGAGGACGCACCCAAGAGATTTCCTAGCCGTTGCCATTCAAAAAATATGGATCCACAGCGAGTGGCTGATGCGGGAGTACGAAATACAAACGACGTACGGATGCGACCGTCGTGAAGTTGTCGATGTAGACTGGTACGTCAAGAACATTCTTCACAGAATGACCACGTTCGCAAGCCATCTTGTCCAAAAACATCTGAACGGACGGACTCCACGACTCCATTTCGAAACAGTATCTGAGTGCGAGGTAAGCGATTCATTGGTAATCACCTTGAACATTGCAGCTTCGTGTGCAACATGATGGCGACGCTTTCGTCGTGGATAGCGTGCAGGGCACATGTGAGTGTACTTTCTACCGTTCGATGTGGCTTCCTTGCATTCACATTCTGTCAGTGTTTCGGAAACACTTCTACCCCTACGGTAAGACGTTTTGTAGTTTTCATTTCCGTTTACAAAGGTCGAGTCCCCATTCATGAGCGGTGGCTGGCGGAGTACAATCTGCCAATTCGACGGTTGGTGGGCCCGCAGCTTCGGCCTCTTGCTGCAGCCAACTTCGACCGTCACTATAAAGCCCTGCATAATGTACTTGAAAAACTGCATGACTGCAGCAGCCGCACGGCGGTGACGTGTTTTAACAGCATCATTGCATTTGCCAGCAAAATAGTGGAGCGTGCTAAGACTGGCTTACCTTTGTGCGACATCCCCACTGGCTCGTCTACAGGTAGTATGCAATCGAGATGGGTGAGGAAGCCTGGAACAGGATTGCCACGTGGGCAATGCGGTGATCCGGTACAGATGAACCGCTATCGCTGTGATGCTGATCAGCTGATTTTTTACTCTGAATGCATCCAAATGGCGGACATGAACGAGTGTCCATAGTAAATGCACTTTTTGAATTGGTAATGTCGTCAGTTCCCTCCACTTCGGTCATTGTTCGCAAGTTCCGAGTGATTATAAAGACCAAGTCCCGCACACCACCCACAGCGGACTTCCACTTAGACGGGCCCGCTGACAGTGAACTGGTCGCACACGAGCCGAAGAAAGCCCAAATCAACATATCCTGGAGCGAGTATCCTGTTGATATAATTGAAGAATGTGATTTTATTCGAGTATGTGTATACGGTTTTCTTGCAGATATCAGATGTGATGAACGGGATGATCACGACTGTATGTGATGTATGGCATCAGTCTTTTGGAAGGATACGCAGAATACGTAAAAACCAACATCTACAACATTTGTCAGATAGAGCTGGAGTAATTGTGCACCATTTTCCGAAAGCGTCAAGTACATAATTCAGGTCGATATCTTCATGTGTTTAATCTCAGCGACTTCAGACCTTCACCTGTTTTTCAGCATTTAGCACTAGTACGCATATCTAATAAGGTAGGCCAAATGTATTTCAGTATCTACGAACGTCCAGGCGTGGAGCAGTGGTCTGCTTAACTTGTAAGGTAGGACAGATTGACAGAGCAATTGTAAATGGTTAAGCATGGATTATTGCTCGACAACACTCGTGAAGTAGGACAAACGGATGGAGCATTTACGAGTGTCCAAGCATGGAGTACTGGTCTGCTTAACTTGTGAAGTAGGCCGAATTGGAGGAGCAATTGCGTACTTAATAATGGGGGACTGTTTGCCTTCACTCGTTAGCTAAGACCGTTGCATAGAACTGTGGTGAGCTGTCACGCTGGATGTGCTCCACGATTTTGCTCATTCGGCATATCACTTTGTCCGCATTACAGCGCACGTCATGATTCCACGGGAAATTTGCATTAGTGGCAGTAACCAACGGCTATGCTTGCCGAATGTAACTAAGAGAATAGAACTCACTTGTCCGATTTTGGCGCACAATCCTACGTTGCATTATGTTTAATGACGTATCTTACGTTTACAGCTCTATAGAAACGTGGTGTTCATGATTCCACAATGGTTCAATCGCCGGAAATATAAGCCCGTTCTCCTGCCTAAGCGCATTCACGTTTAAATAAAAGCGTGTGCTTTTAGCTTCATGACATCTTGTTTCATTAGATTCCACCATTAATTCTTCCGGTTAACGTAAAATGCAACTTTCCGTTATTTCCCAAATAATCCCCATGCCATTGAACTACGGCACATTCCTGCTTACTTACGTTTTCGGAATAGAACAAAACGACTTCCCAGCAGCAGTGTTCTACGATTTTAGAAAATGAGAAACGCAACAAAATTATAACAACTTCGTTAACTTGAAAACATTTTCACCTCTAATATTAAGGAGATATTTACGGTCTACCGATTACGTGCAACTGAACACATATATATATACACTTAAACAGGCAAGTTTGCCTTTTATTTCTGAACGTAGGCTAACGTAACATCTATATATTCATGCGTGCGCACATTTTAAAAAAATATACCGTAATACATATATGCGTATATACATGACTGAGTTGGTATGTTTATGAACGCAAAAGCGTCCACAAACACAACAACGTAGATGTTTGCAAGTGAATGCATTAGCAGTTATATTTTTGCAAACTCACAGTGGTGTCACGCAGTGAACCTTACTTAGCGTACGGTAACAGTTGATGCAAAGCCATTTACAAATAAATGAGTGTAACTAGTATTACCACATTGCTGATGGCCTTAAAGAAGGCTATGGGCTCCTTCACATGGAACTGGAAAGCGCCATCTGTTTTCCCTTTTTCCCAGAAGACGATCTTTTCTCCGTCTATTTGGTCACGTTGCAAAAGCACTGCACTCTACCGAGTGCACGTTGTTTTCATTCAAGTCGACGGAGTCATCCTTGTGGAAGCGTATCTGACAAACTTTGCCGTCCACTGGTTCCAACGCACACAGCTTTCTTCAACTTTCTTCAACTTCCGTTTTGAACTGTTTCAAGCGTAGCTGCAGCAACTAGTTTGATGCGGGCTATTTCGTGTGGGATCTCTGGTCATCACCAAAGGTTTCCGACCGCCTATTTGCGCAGGCCTCTCCACCTGAAATTAAACGGTGCAACAAAATTCCAGGATGATTTTGGGATGGCACATTTGCCCCTCGCAATGTAGCAACGTGTCTGAGATTTTACTCTTGGCCTCATCCATATACCCTAAATTAACGGTTATCTTGGCAAACATCGTACGCATTTTCTTATTCCGTCTAAAGGGAGATGAGAATCCGGCGCGAGCACAGAAACAGTGGGTTCACCACTCCCACAATACGGGAGTTCGGCTTTGACAGTGGCTGACAATGACCACCGACTTCCTACGGCCAAACCGGAGGGGTATCTGCCAGTCGCACAGAACGCAGCGTCGACATGGAAGCAGAGAATCATATACTAGGATGAACACGGCGGTCACAGTTAGTAACCACTATACCGTCAAGTGGAAAAATGCTTCTTCACAGCACAGTTTCACGTATGTTTGCCTAAGGCGACGACTACAATCTTTGTGTCTTTGTGAGTTGTAAAACAAACACTTCTGGAAAGTTGTGATGGTGGTTCTGGAATCATTGTAAGATATTCTAGACCAACCAGCGACTGAAGCAATCACAAGTGCTTAACAAACATCACTTCAGCGTTCGACGACGTGCTATAAAAAAAACGTACACGGTAGATCGCCAGGGCAGAAAACTTTTAATGAGCATATTCTTGATTTTTACACGATTGTTGTTGTGGTTGGCAAACAGTAAATGCGATGCACAATCACTTTCCACAAGAGAGACAAGTTTTTTTGGGGGGAGGCCGCTGTGCTTCGTAACCGACGAACGTAATGCCCTACAGCACACTTTCAGTAGGTCCAGTGTTCCCTGTATAAAACATATTACAGATCCACTGGTAAATACAGTTCTGGTGGAAGTTGCCTGAACCAGCCTATTGATGGTAACGTTGGGACAAGTCATTCAGTTTATGAGAACGATTAAACACGATGGCATACAGTTGATAAACATGACGCTTTCACTTCCACTGTGCTGCTGAACGATGAACAACGAAGGTCCCAACTGCAATCGTGCGAGGCGGCATTTTAAGCACGCGTTCAAAGACTGTCCTATAATTGACAGCCGTTTCGTTCTGGATGGGTACGTGAAAAACCTAACCGTCACCCCAGTTATACCTATCAACATAACTTGAAGTAGTACGAAGCCGCCATAGTTTTACTGATGGGTGGCATAACCTTGAATAACGCATCTATATTAGGGCACAGTCAGAAAGCACTTTCGGGAACAAACATAACGGACCTGAGGGCTTTCTTTTGTAGAAGAAGATAATAACTTTCTTCTAATTTCACTTTTGAGTCCGTTGATTACCATATTGATTAGAATATTTTCTGCACCGCGATAAATGCTTGGCGTTCTAACCATCAAGTTGTGACTGGCTGAGAGGTATACCTCCAAGTGATCGGCAGGCAGCTTGAGTTCATCTGTTTCCGTATACGTTTCGTATGAACGACACGCGACCTCAATCTAGTTGGAAACAATGCAGTAGAGTGAATAGAATTTCACTTCTGAAGATTCTCAATGATAGAGTGGGACATGATACCTTTTTCTCACGCCGCTCCACATACACCGAAGATGTAATCAACATATTATAGCGTCATTTCCAACCGTTTTTAAGACCAACGTTTTGACGACCAGTATCTACCTGATATCTTGCTAGCGAGAAGAAATATTACACATATCGTATAGACAAGGAAGCTGGAAATGTTTTCATACATGTTTCACTATCAAAGTGTGTTACGTTCTTGTTGAAATGCAATGCCAACATTGTATGGTCGTATATTTCCATCCCGACCATATTTTCAGAACGCCGCAAGATGAAGCACTCTCAGGCTGTAGATTGACGTAACTCATCTCGAAAATTGCGATGATAAGACATTAAAAAGTGAGCTAACGCCAGAACAGGTTATTTTCGCGAAAATAGTGGGAAAAATTTTTATCACCAAATTGAGTACCTTTGGCACTTATTCGATGTATTTCAATTTTTCCAATCACGCTGCTTATTTATAATTGATGTACTGTGAGTATATTGCCTGAAATTCTAATTTTAAATTTCCAAAGTTGCTCTCAAAAACGAGCGATTCGTTCCAATAATGACCTTTTGAAAACGACCTCAAGCACGAAGCCCGCGAGACGGATAATTGTCCGCTGTATATGTTGAGGGTTACGCTCTTCTCGAAGAGTGTGTGCTATTTCCCATTTTCAAATGGCATTTTGGCTACGTCTGGTATATTGTGTGTAGGTATGTAAGCGACGTATGATAAAACACACGAAGGCACTCGAAAAAGTACAAATGCAGTTCACAAGGCTGCCAGAGGAAATGTGGGACAGCTCGCATGAAGACAGACCAAGAAAACTTAATCTGTTTTCTCCTGCGCAAAGGAAGGGTTAGAGGGAACATGATGGGAACCTTCAAGTTCCTTAAAGGAATAACCGGAGTTGAGGAGGAACCTCTGTTCGATCTGCATACAACTTCACACCTCCGAGGTCACAGTCATAGCTAGAGCTAACTTCTCTGTATGCCGGGTTGCTGACCGCTGGAACATGCTTCCACAGAGTGTATCATCCTCTGATAGCGTGACGGAACTCAAAAGAGAATGTGAAAATTGTTGCTCATTCTTTTTCCCTTACCTATCTTGGCGGTTTCATTTGAGCGAGTTTCCCTAGTACGTTCCTTGACAATATATTTGGGCCGGACAACGTCTCACCCTTACTTGCTGTCACTGTCAAATTTTTATCCTATTCACCGTTTCATTTATTGATTTACAGATTTAGTCCTAGTGACTGAAAATATAAGTCCTAGGGATCGAACCCACATTAGTTTTACACTTATCTTGTGATTCACTTGTTTTCAGTGGGTGGATAAACTTATGTATCGGCGGTGGTTGTGAACTTGTGTTCTGATGGCACTCGAACTCATCAGACTTTATCTGAGACGTGCGACGCACGCTGGTTCAAACTTTAGTTTTTTAATCTTGACACTTCCCTCGTGGGTGCTATTTACCGATCGCCGTCACGCAGCGCGTCCGAGGACGAGACCACTGTTGCCGCCCCAGACCGTCTCTAACCACACAAAGTTTCTCTCGTCGTATTATGCGTGACTTCAACGCACCTAAACTCAACTATATAGCTGTTTCTCAGAGGACTCTGCCTGCGGATTTTCGAAATCCCTGGTTTGTTGATCCATGAGAAAGCCTGGACACAGCATGTCGAACTACCTACACGGCACCGCCCAGGACAGACACCCCCATTGCTTGATCTGGTTATCACAAATGAAGCTCATCTGGTAGATAGAGTGGTCATCAAACCACCGCTGGGGCATAGTGACCACATGCTACTAGCTTTCGATTTTATCTGTTACTGGTTCCAAAATGCCGTGGGCAGACTTCATTCAGAAATTTCCAGAAAGCAGACTTCGATGCACTGAGCGAGTTAGCAAGTACACCCAAACTTGTTTCTAGTTCAGTGAAATCAAACCACCTTTTTTTTAAGACTGCCGGGCACGAGGCCGATGGGTCATTTGTTCCTGGCAAACTATAGAAGTTCTCCTCTCGCTCATCGCTTCCGCGGAACACATGTTGTCTTTCTTGACCTACGTTCCCGTCTATTCTCTGAGCAGAAGCTAACGGGCAAGCCGGAGGATCTAAAAGCCTTTCGCTCTGTACGAAACAGGTGCAGGCGGGAAATCCGTCAACACACCCAACGGGTACAGTCAAAGATCTTACTAGTCGCTCGCAACAATAAGAGCGTTTTTTCAAGTACATGCGTCGCCAGAGAAAAACTAAGCCCTCGGCGCTTTCTCTGCGGCTTCCCGACGGGGAAACCTCCTCCAACCCCCAGGTGGTTGCTGAGATGTTCAGAGAATATTATTCAGCAGTTTACAATGTGGTCCCGCCAAACTGGCATCCGATTCTCCCGCGGAGAAATTTCCAATGCCCACTCCTAACAGCTGAATTCTCTGTGCTCGACGTTCAGGATCTCTTGCTTAAGATCAATCCTTATAGTGCAATGGGACCAGACGGGATCCATCCTCGGATCCTCAAAGAAGCGGCCCTTGGTTTGGCGGTGCCCCTCCATGGTTTGTTTAAACAGACACTTCGGACCAGCACTCTTCCGGAGGCATGGAAAGAGGCCATTGTCACACCTATATTTAAGGCAGTGGTGTGAACGGCTGGAGTCTATCTTAAACGAAAGCAAGTGTGCACATATGTCGCTCGGAGGAGACTCCGGGAACCTATTCGTGATACATGGTGCACAAAGTGTAATAGATATCGCGAAAGTAGACCTCAAAAAGACCTAGGGATTTGGCTGTCGACCGGTTTATCCTTTCCTTATTACCGCTAGATGGCCGCCAAAAAGGATATGAGACTGTTGGGATGGATAAAAAGGGCCCTTCTCCGTA
>LOND01000151.1:142969-157358 GCA_014220965.1 Paragonimus kellicotti | reverse complement strand
GTATATTAAACAACAAAGTGCAATGAAGGCTGTATTACTTTACGGCAGCGAAACCTGGCCACTCAGGGTAGAGGACGTGAACCGTCTCCAGGTATTTGACCACCGATGTCTGCGTTCAATCGCTCGTATCGGGTGGCACCAGCGAGTAAGCAACGAGGAGGTTAGGAAGCGGGTGTTTGGCACTGATTGTCAAACGAGTTCTTTTGTTCAGTCGCTACATTTGCACAGACTTAGATGGTTAGGTCATGTACTAAGGATGCCAGCTAGTCGTTTGCCACACCGAGCACTGTTTGCCGACGCTGCGGCCGACTGGCGCAAGGTGCGAGGTGGACAGATGATGACCTGGCGTAGACAAATGAAATCGTTCACGAAGGGGTTGGTCACTGTAGGTCGGGTTCGTCTCCCGGGCTGGGGCCCTCGCGACTCACAGAGTCGGTGGCTTGAGACGTTAGGTGAGATGGCGGCTAATCGAGCTCAGTGGCGTGAAATGTCGTTGTTTGGCCGAGTTGTCTGTGAAGTGAGTGCACTTAATGATGCGGGGCAGTGAAAGCCGTAAGGAAGCTGTCTCTGATGACGCCTTACTTTCACTCACAGCTCGGTTGTTTGTTTGCAAGGTGTAGGCGCCTTGATGTTGTATGTTTGAATATAGACGTAGCTATTTTTAGTAGTTAGGTCCACTTCCCCTCCCCTCCTTTTCTTCTTTCTTCCTATATGTTTCTTTTTTTCTTTGTTCTTCGTGGTTGTGTGGCAGTCAAGCATCAGTGTGAACCACTGATGTATTGCTATGATGATGATGATGATCATCATCATCATCATCATCATCATCATCATCATCATCATCATCATCATCATCATCATCATCGCAGACTCAGACGAACCGACGACCAGATGTGTTGCCTCATGGTGAATGCAGATGAATAACAGCGTTTGGATCGTAAATATGGGCTTTGCTGAGGCAGCAGACATCTAGTTTTAGACTAGAAAGTATGATCATCACATCAGTTTGCAGATCTTGTTGGATCGTGCGAATAATAGTGTACCAATAGTTTTCTCACCGTCTTCATTTTGGATGCTTAAACTTGATAGGTGGATTTGAAAAGTGTGGAATTGAATAAGTAATTATGTCTAGCTAACGATGAATCTGATTGCTTCTGGATCATCCATTTCGTAGTTGGATTGAGATGATGCCACTCTCTGATGCGTTTTTCTTGGTCTTGGCTTGAACTAGTAGTTTAGAGAATAGGATCAGTCACGTTTTTTCCTGCAGGATATTCCGCGTCACTGTCAGGGTGAACGACGGCCCGAGCCACAGTACCTTCTGGTCAGGCTCAAGGCTGTTGTGCTGCTAATGATGAGACGAAGCAACAAACGGGATTGTTGTGCTTATAAGGTTGGGTAAAGGCCTGGACCGACGATCGCTGAAATTGAGCCTCAACTCCACATACCTTGCATTTCCGGCCCACAGACGTGTATTAAAGCTACAGCAAACGCGCATAATATTCCCGCAGCTGAAGCTACATTGTTTACTGCAACAGCCTACTGATGCGCTTCAGTGGGGTTCCGTGAGAGTACCGTTTGCTGTTGGCTGAATCGAACTTTCGCATTGTTGTAAATCTTTTCATGACAATTAGTGAGACGTTGCTTGCCTAAGCACTGTTTGTAAGTCAACTTTTCTGTTCAAGTACCCTTAAGCTTGTTTTTTGATTGTGTGTCATTAATAAACGCATACTTTTGACGGTTGTTTGGTTACAAGGACGCCTTTCTACTTGTCACACGGTCACGATTTCGATCCCAGGTTATGTCGATTGCTTCTGCTGTTTAGGTTTAAATGGCCTGACAGGGACTCATTCTGATGGATAATCATTCATTTAAATGGATTACGAATTGACAGTTTTTCTTACAGTAAGATCAACAGTTACTGATCAAGCAATGCTGTAGACAATTAACTGCTATGCGGTTTTATCGCAATACCTCACAGGGAGATCGTCGTGTGCAACCCAACCAGGGACGCATCTTGGCCATGTTGCTGTCAGCTACTGGTATCACCACTTCATTAGAGGTCGTCATTTCTTTTGGACTAACCACCATAACTCGTACCATACTGTTTTCCATACTCATCTTGTTTCCCATTTGCACAGGAATCACCTGATTCGCAAACTGACAAAACAGGAGTAAGCGGTGCGAATGTAAGTACGCTACTGTCTGCAGTACACCGCCACTTGAAATTGCTTTGTTCATCGGTGATTTGAGTTATCGTGAATTCTAACCGGGCAGGTGACACCTTACTTCGTGACTACGTCGTTGCTTGACCAGTCTAGGACCCCACCTATCAAGTGACATTGAAGCACATGGGGCACATATATGGCACGCAATGCATATATGCGATACTGCTTTGTGTAGTACTAGCGCCCTTTCAGCTGCTAACCGCCGGATCTCTGTGATCACTCGAATTACTTTATGCTCGCCAGAATATTCCATTCAGCAAAGAGTACGGCTTAGCTCGCAACGCCACTCGCTCGGAACTCCGGAAGCGACTACGAAGAGATCGTGAGGCCTGATGAGACGCAACACAGTGTCGAAATGGAACAAGCTGCCACTACCGAGAACTGTCGCAAGTTCTTCCATCTCGTCCAAGCAACGGGTAACAGAAATCCTGATATGAGCTAAACAATCTGCGACGTCACTGTTGTGCCTATCCACAGCTTACAAGGATTCTTAAGACGCTGAACTGAACACTTCCAACAACACTTCAACTGGTTACCCACGCCACTGACTGCGCCTTCGAGCTATGCCTGTGTTCATTGATCTGTTGACACTTCTATGTCGTCGGAAACAGAAGTTTCTTGGGATCCGACCAATCAACCATTCTGTATTGATGTCAGGTTGTCATGTTGGAGCAGACCTAATCCGAAGAACCCGATTTTTTTTTACATCTTTATGATATGACGCCATCCAAGAGTTCTCGGGTTATCTAAGCCGGAATGCTTGTTCTTGACCTCAAGCCGCCCATAGAATCGCCCTTTCCTTTCATGTTGCACGTGATTTTCATAGGTCGCTCTGTTTTGTCTCCTACTTCTTTCGCCGTTGTGTGTTCAGTTGATTGGAGGAGTTGCTGGATCAATTCCACAGACCTTAAGAGAAATCGCGCTTCAGTATACGTGAGAAAACTAACGCGTCTCCCAGAGTGGCAGTCACCTGCGACTCGCTGAACCTCAGCGCGCCAATGATTGCGATCATATAAGTTAGTCGATGAGGTTCATACTGACTGTGTTGGGATGGTTTGGAGTAATCATCGTGGTGGGTATACAAATAGAACATGTTCAGAACATGATGGTTTGTTTTACTTTCAACACTACGCATGATCCGCCGCATTTTTCACATTCAACTGCTCCTTCATGTGCTTGTAGCAATTTATTAAGCTCACTTTCTGGTATTCTGAGTAGGCCCGGTCGATCGGTGTCTCCCGTCCAGTTTGTGAGAAAGTGAAACAGTCTGCTTCACCCGCCACTCCGGCACATCAGTGTTATCTCCGTATTGCTACGTATGGTTCATTTGTTTACTCCTTTACCTTGTTGAGTCATCATGTTCTGCGGTAGTTGAGTGAAGAAGTGATTGGTTGTTCTCATCTGCATACAATCTCCATGAGTAGTTTCCGGGTGAAATCGTACGATTATCTTTCTTGCGGGTGCTCTTAATGATTGATTTTGCAACTGCTCAAAGATAACAACTTTTTGGGTACAACCCAAATTCGATAATTTGTCTTTATAGTTACTGTACTAGTGAATTTTCGCCAATTCGACGAAATAACCATTCAGTCTAAAGGTTTTTATTGTACCAATGACCATAAAACATTATCGCTCAAATTTGCCAAGGGTTTGTGTAAATACTTTGAAGTTCACTTGACAAACCAAGTTGAAGAAGTGAGAAAGGAATCTTCCTATTAAGGAATAGTTGATTTCTCTTTTCTCATTAACGGTCGTACTGACTGTCAGCCGACAATAAATGGGTATAATTGCACTAACCTGACTCATGAAGTAATAAGTTGCGAAAACTTGTTAGGTAGGTGAAAAACTTTTTTGAACATTTTTTCTTCTCTCGGCCGCCAGTAACAGTTGCGAATGATGAACATCACATTTGTAATTGTCTCAATTGAAACTTGATTTTGCTTAAACGCATTAAGACTCAAATCTTTTCACTCGAGAGCTTTCTTAATGGAGTAATAGTTGATTAATCACTTATTTGGTCATACTTAATTTCATTTTGGAGATTGTTAGGGTTTTCCGTGATTGGCGTTTATCAACGGTGATCTCTATCTTTTGAAAGACTTCAAAACACCATCTAACAACCGTAAGGCTGTTGGTCATGTTTATATCGCTTTCATTGTACATTGGGCGACATTTTGGAGGGTGCGCTTAAGGAGTCCAGTGGACTTGGTGTTGAGCTTCTTCCTGGCGCTCGGTTGACCGATCTGGAGTACGCGGACGACATTGTCTTACTTAGCCCCTCTGCCGAAGACATGCAGACCATGCTGAACAAGGTGAATGACCGGGCTGGTTTGTATGGAATGCGCTTCGCACCTTCAAAGTGCAAAGTGTTACTTCAAGACTGGGGCATTTCCACTCCTACTTTCTTTATTGCAGGTAATCCGCTTGAGACTGTGGACAGTTTCACCTACTTGGGTAGCATTATCTCGTCAGCTTGTAATATTGCTGATGAGATATCAACGAGGATAGCAAAGGCACGAGTTGCCTTTGCCAACCTGCGTCATCTGTGGCGTCGAAAGACGTTCGATTGTCGCTGAAAGGAAGAGTATATAATGCTTGTGTGCGTTCTGTTTTGCTCTATGGTTCGGAACGTGGCCTGTTCGCAAGGAAGATATCAACAAGCTTGCTGTATTTGACCATCGTTGTCTCCGCCAAATAGCCCACATTAAGTGGACTGATCGCGTGAGCAATGCGGCAGTTCGCCGGCGCGTATTCCGGAACGCTCGGGATGCGCGATCGATCGGTCAACTACTCACGTTGCACAGCCTGCGATGGTTAGGTCACGTACTCCGCATGCCAGCTGAGCGTTTACCGTACCGGGCATTATATACTGAGACCACCAACAGTTGGGTGAAACCACATGGTGGTCAAGCGACAACGTGGTCACGAAATATGAGAACCCTGACTGCTCCACTGAGTAAAGTGGGTAGGTGTCGCCTGCCTGGATGGGGTCCTCGTGATCACTCAAACCGCTGGTTGGAGACGCTATCCGAGATGGCGGCGTGTCGCAGTCAATGGCGTACCTGCATCCATACCATTTCTAGTTCTTTTGCTTAGACTTCTATTAATTTTCAACCTTCTTAGTAACGTTTTCTTCTAGGATATTCCACGTCACTGTTGAGGTGAGCGGCAGACTTTGATATTCATAGGATCAACCGGTGGCTTGTGGAATTTTCAGTTCGTACTGCTGATTTAGACTCGGTTACTCATAGTATTTTCTAGGTCTTCGGTTGAAGAGCTCTTGTGTAATGTGTTAACCGAAACTGCTCAACTATTTGCGTCCTCACTTCGATGGTGCAATTTATATTGTTGCAGATGGTTAATCCTAGTGCCCATTACCACTTCGCTGGTGGTTGTCATCAGGACTAACTATTTGTGGAAATCTCCCTTATCCCGTTGATTAGTGATCATATCAGTCATTTTGTACTTTTATTGACATTCACTAGAGTGGTCTGATCTTTCCAGTTCTTTCCGCTAACGTTGTAAATAGCATTTCCGAAAGATCATTTGATAATTCTAACGATGCCTCATTTCAGTGTTGTCTTCCTATTAACCTGGATATTGCACATGTGGGCTGCGTTGTTTATTGCGTTCCTTTGAAGTCTGTTTTCAGACCATGTTGAGCTGTTCAAACGACAGAGCTGATTTGTATGGATTTCACTCCACATCTTCAATTTTATTACAGGGTTGAATTTGCTCTGATTTTGTAATTGCTAGCAAACCACACCTTGTTGTTGTTAGTTTCATCTACCTGGACAGTGTCGTCTGTTTGTAGTATCGCGGATTAAGCATATTTAGGAATATTAGGGACGTGTGGTACATTCCGAAATCTCTATCGTTTGAATCGTCAGGGAGGTGTTTTTGTTGTTGATCACGGGGAAGATTTACGCTTCCATATTTGTGCGTCCGAACCTTCTCTGCATTTTGGAGACTGCTCCTGTCCACACCAAAGACAAATTTCTCTTCCGGGTTTTCTTCCGGTCCGTAGTTCGTATTAGACTGATCGATCTTGTAAGCAACGCGACATTCTGGGTATCTTCAATTCAACAGCTGGTCACCGAGCTAACGAAAATATGCATTTATAAGACTATGGATTTTCTACGCGGTGAACTTCTGTTGGGGACGAATATTATTTCAGTGTGAACCACTGATATATTGTTGTCTATGATGATGATGATGATGACGAATATTATTCGGTGACGCTGTTGAGCGATGAAAAAATCCCAAGGCTATAAAAGATACTCCATAGGATGAGATCAGGAGCCGTCGAATCGTGGTAGTTCGACTATTCACAACGCCCTTACGAAGTGCTCTTAACTCGAGGGATATCAGTCAATAATGCTTATGCCTCAATTACTAACCGATCGTTATGAGTATGATGTTTTTTTGCCTCTTCTTGATCAATACGATTGCAACCCAAGTCATAATTCCTGTGAAAAAAGCTGAAAATCAGAAATGCGTTCGTTTATGGTATCCATCTCCTTTTGTTTTGGTTTCTTTGTGTACTTCGCCGTCAAATGTTCCCATTGGGGTAAAAGGATGCTGATTCAACTGCAATCGCAACCTTTAATCTGTTAACTTTCCTGCATACTAAAATGACTATTTGGTCGGTGTGCTTGGATGAATTTTCTATGATACGGTCCTGTTATTAGAGGTTTGGTAGTGAAAAACTTCGTGTAGTAGAAAGGGGGGGATAGTCTGCGCATGTGTGGTAAACATGTTTACGCAAAAGTTAACTGTTAGTCTCCCGAAAAGGTCTACTAACAAACATTTTCGGGGAGAAAAATAATGAACCAGTAGACGTTCAAAATAGGGACTGACTGACATGATTTCATGATCAAGAAGCAGACCACAGTAAGCACATAAATTGTGATAACGTTTGCCATTGAAATGGGAAACCGAAATATCCTAAACTTGAGGATTATTGAGGGTGAAGGAGTGCGGAACAACCCAACTGACCCGGTCTATGAGCCTATCCCGCGAAAGCAAAGAAGTGCTCTCACGAAGATACCAACCTCCGAATGTTGTACCGGCCTGCCTACGAAGAAACACGTTGAAATTAGGGAGTGGAAACAAATTGCTTGCACTGCGGAAAAATATTATCACCTCCAACGAGTAGGCTGCGTCCTATCTCCATTATTATTGTAACTGGATGGAGTTTGAAAATGTTTCTCGTCAACGTTCTTTCGGCAACTTGGTCGAAACTACTTTCAGGTTTATCCCATATTTTGATTTGCATTCGACTTTCCATTATAATACCACTTGTTCTGTGCAGTTTTCGGTTTCTATGATTTTTGCTGCTTCCTTTTGTTATATTTCACTGTTGTTTGAGGTTATCTCTGACTGAATCTTCTGAATCTCTGATGCACAGTTTATTCTATTTTCAGCTGCAGTAACGAGCCTCTTGTAGGCTGCCACTTTCCGTAGGGGATAATGACGGCAATGACCTCTACCAGCAGTGATATTGTCCCTGCTGGTACGGTGATCAAGGAACGGTGGCGTGTGTACAAAAAAATCGGAGGTGGTGGATTTGGCGAAATATATGAAGCTATCGATATGGTTACACAACAGAAGGTTGCTGTAAAAGTTGAATCGGCCCAACAACCGAAACAAGTATTAAAAATGGAGGTGGCAGTGTTGAAACGTCTTCAGGGCAGACCTCATACCTGTAGATTCATCGGTTGCGGACGCAATGAACAGTTCAACTACATTGTAATGAGTTTACAGGGTAAAAACTTGGCCGATCTCCGACGCTCAACTAGACGTGGTTGTTTCACCATAAGCACAACAGTGCGCCTTGCACGTCAAATGTTGGTCGCCATCGAGAACATACACAACGTCGGTTTTCTGCACCGGGATATCAAACCGTCTAATTTTGCCCTCGGTACTGGTGTTGGTCCTGGTGCCGTCAATCCGCGCCACATTGTCCTCCTCGACTTTGGTCTTGCACGACAATATACAACTGCTAACGGCGATATCCGTGCACCGCGTCAAGTAGCCGGCTTCCGTGGGACCGTACGGTATGCTTCTGTGAATGCCCATTTGAACAAGGAGCTCGGTCGACATGATGATTTATGGTCTTTGTATTACATGTTGGGAGAATTTATTGTCGGCGAATTGCCTTGGCGAAAAATCAAGGACAAAGAGCAGGTTGGTCTCATGAAACAAACATTCGACCACAATCAGCTTCTAAAATTTATGCCCCGTGAATTTCGGTCTTTCCTCGAACATATACAGAATTTGACGTATTTCGACAGACCAGATTATATGTATTTACATTCTCTGTTAAATGCCTATATGGAAAGGCGGAAAATTAGTGAATCTGATCTGTTTGACTGGGAGACTGCTACTGACTCTGCTCCAGGAACAGGGATGAGTGAAACGAATCAGCACCACACTAACTTGGCAGCCCAGCAGGCAGCCCAAGCTGGTGGCAGTGTGCCTCAACCGCCGGCTGAAACGGCCAGAGTACGGAAAAGTACTGTGGCATCCGTTCTGGGTCACAATCGGCCGCATGCTGTGGGTACCACAGGGGCTGCTGGTCTTGCTGGCTCCAGCGGGTATGTTAGTGCTGGCCGGTTGGCGGGGAGTAGCTCGAATTTAGCGATGTTAGGCCCCGGTGCGACAACTTCTGTAGGAAATTTGGGAAAGTCTTATGATGGAACTGTTGGTCACGCTGGGTCAAACAGTGCCGTGCCTGCTCCCCGCGCCAATTGTACTTCTACTTACCCTCACCGTGCGGTCAATGAAGATCTCGTGATCAACCACAATGTACAGCAGCAGCAACAGAGTAACAATACACCACGAAGAATGTTTCACAGTAGTGGTGGTAGTGGCCTGCGAACACACCGTCCTGCCACTACGCCGCGTTTGGTAAAAGAGGCTGGAGCTGCCAGGGCTCGTGAAGCTGCTAATAAAGATTCTGTTAAAAATGATAATTTACATGCTCCTCATTCTCAGGCTGTTTGTCTTTCTCCATCCAAAGGCGGTGGAAATACCGATTCCGGATGTCAACCAACTGAAACCTCTATTCCGACAAGCCATCGTGCTGGTGATACCAACAAAATCCCACTGACCACTGGAATTGGCGGACCAAATTCAGCCTCACGCCGTCCAATCAGCGCCGGAGCCCCACACTTGCGCGGCAGCGTTGGGGCCTTGGGTAGCACAGCCAGTGTGGTTGGTTTGGGTTCAGGGACACGTTGTGATACCAGTTGTACGCATGCAGTGATTGTGATGGTGGATCAAGGTGAGAACAGCAACTATCATGATATGACCAAGGCCATTCCGCTCACGTTAGCCAGTCATTGGGTAGCTGGTGGCGAAGAAGGCGAATGTTCGGAGATATCCGAAAATGATGCGCCACCTGGTGGAGCTCAAAACAATCAACATTCACATTCCAGTGAGGTCGATCACGTTCCATCACATGGGGAGCGCGCAGATTCCGGCCACGAGCGCAATGATGGACGAGGGAATGCGAACGGATCGGTCGATGCAGGACGAAGTTTTCTCGATGGCAAACTGATGAAATTTACGCCAGAAATTGGAAATAACAACAATAACTACTTCTGTAGCCACGAAGTTGGCGATCCAGCTTCGAATAGTCAGTCGTCAGACGAACAATCTGAAGAAGCCCCAAAAAATCCTGTGCGCACATCCTATAACGTCTATAATCGCTTGGGGCTTCTCCATCGAAAATCCGACCCCAATGAGCAAGATAGCTATGGCAGTCGTCAAAATATTCATGGTTTTACAGGTGTTGCGCGCAAATTGTCGTCTGGGTTTCGTCGTCATTACACGAAACCGCTTGCAGTGGGCACAGATTCTAAAATGGGCACTAATTCTCCAATTGTTCTGGACAAATCTGGGCGCATAGGCTTTTCAGGTTCCCAACATTTACACGGTGTGTCTGCGGATGCTGGTTGGAATAGTTCTAAATACGTGGACAGTCCTATCAAACCCATCAGCCCTTATGACTCGCCATCAAACGCGCTTGTTTTTCATAGTGCACAACTCTCCAAAGACAGCGCTGATAACCCAGATAATATCCGTCTTGATTATCATCCTCGTGAAACTGCCGGTTGGATATCTAATGAAGCAGAAGGCAGCGACATCGACGAAGAAGACAAAAGGGAGGACGAAAACAACGAGGAGTCTAGCAGTGGTGATCAGGCCGATATAAATGTCGCGGCCTCAGGTTTTCCTTCTTGGAGAAGTAACATGCATGGAAGTCGCTTCCCGACCCCACCTAGACTTTCCCAACTTAGTAATTTTGGTCATCCTTTACCTGTACACGAAAATAGAGTAGGTGGGACAAGATCAGGCAATTTGGCACAACCCTATTCCTCGTCGCCAGTGTATATTCTTCCTAGTCCGCTTGATCAGACGCGACCTCACTTGCGGGGTAGCCATGATATCGATGAACAGGAAAATGAGTTGTCACCTGCTCGTCGTAATTTCAATCGACCACTCTCTGTTTACGATACCGAAGGGCTTTATCGAACACAGTTGCAGTTTGGTCCTTCAGTTCCCAAACCACCTGTTTCTACCCCCCGTGAGCATTATTCCCATTACCGGTCGCGTCCCAGTAATCAACGACGGCAGGTTGATCGTCGTTCAGCCGGTTTACATGTTCGAAGACCAGTTGCGGCAACTCCAGATCCCTTCAACTGCCCAGCATTTTCCAAATCCGAACATAATTTGCTCATGGAGAATGAAGAAACGCCGGAGGATGATGAACACCTGTGCACATCCGCCAAAGAGGATGAAGGATATCTAGTAAGTTTTTGTTCATTTTTGCGATGAATGAGTTAGTTCATAGTTCTTCAAGCTAGTTATGTCGCCCACCGAAAGGATTTACGTAATTCTGAAAATGAACTTATTCACGATATTCTAAAGTGAAGTAATGTCTAGTTATGAATTCAAACGGAGATGTACTACCAAAAATCGAGTCACTATATTGGTAGCTAAGTCACTATCCAACCAAGCTTGCCGTGCATTTTGCCTAATTATTCAACATTCCTTGAAATACTCTATACTGTATTGATTGCAATTGATTGTCATGCTGTTGTACAATAGTAACGACGCCGACAAACAACCACATTTACGCGTTCCTTTCTTTATTATGGTGACTGTTACTATCTAGGTTTTTACAACCAGGCCGTAATTCATTCATACTTTCACAAAAACCTTTACGACGGTCGTAACTTTGATCAGACAGTGCTATAGTTCGGATCGTCGTTTACCACAACGATAACTTGATATGCGTTAGACGAGAAAAGTGTCATAATTTAAAAAAACCAATAAAGGTTAATGTAAGGTTAAACGAAAATCTAGATAGGTCACAGCTACTGTCAGTATCCAGGTCACGTTTGAACCAATCTGTCACGTAATAACAAACATCTTACTAAATGAAGCTGTCAGTTTTAATCTTTTGAATGATATCTGAGGTTTATGGTGTTTCAAACTTAGAGAACCAGGTTATTCTACTCATGCACTATGCCTGTATCTCAAGATACATCAGATTGTGGAGTGGTTCCCGTTAGATACTATCTCGTTTGCAATGATGAACGTATTTACAGAGCCAAACAACAAACAAAATCCGGTACAATACTTATAAATAAAATAACTCCCTCTCTGTGCACCTGTGTCATTAATCAGTTTGATGAGTGTGACAAGCATGTCATAAATAGTTTCTGGCCGATCACATGGTTTGCGCAATGCAATCTTATGTATGGTGTTCAATCACTCCGCTTATTTAATTGATCTCAACTCGTAGCTACATACACACGCCTTCGAGTGGTTTGCTGATTGAAGTAGATCACAACATAGTTCTCAACTTTAGACCGATTTGACGCATTGTTTCTGCGTTAACTTCATCTCGATTACTCCATTCATTCGTACCGATGGTGACATCCTCATGTGAATCAGCCTATCCGAAGCCAGTGCTCGTCACTGGTCACAATCGGTTTGCTCGACAACGCTAGCGACCCAGCCCGCTCATTTCGTATCCGATGTGCACCGGACCACATCAGGTTGTTAAGCGTGGGCGAACATCTGCATACCACAACCGGTCCCTATTTTCAGAGCTTTGAATGTGAAATTGAGTTCCCTACCTCTTGGACATGAAGATGCAAGAAACAGATAATAAAATTTTGGGACAAGGGTGGATAACAGTTAGGTCAACTATACTGAATATCGTAGCGAACGACTGACTGTCAAGTAGCTACAAGTTAAAACGGCGGAATTGTACAATGGTAGAAAGAAAAGGCCTACTAAAAAAACGAAAATATTGGATAGTAGGTTGATCCATTGCAGATTTTTCTATCCTTTGCGTATCCTACCTTTTTTCTTGGACGGTTCTTCGTTGGTTTGTTTGATAGCTTACCACCCTAATGACTACTGGTGCATTCACGAGTGCAAAAGTCGCATTTATTCGACAACTGTCCTGTTCGTCTGATCACACAATGTGCTGTTATTTCGACGATAATGAGATGGTCACTCTTAGACCCTTTACACATCATTCCAGATCGTACACACTTTATGTGTGTTGTATTCCCGTTAACGAGGATCTAAATTGCGATGTATGAAACTTATGCAGTTTCCGGCGACCGAGGTTATACTTATTTGCTTCCTGCTGTTCCACGGGGTCCGCTGGGCATCTGTGCAACGTACGTGTGTTTACCAACCGAGCTAACTCAGCGTCAGCATCCTCCAGTTCGAAGACTCTTGTGGTGTTCAGAAGCATACCCATCCACTGATTGTCAAGTATGCTTCATACGCCCCATAGATGAAAGTGATTCAGCTATCGGGCGTTTCTATGGTGTTAAGTGCACCTTCAATTGTAGCTCAGGAACGTGTAAGACACCGTGTTCCTCGTGACAGCTGTTTTTTCTTCGTCTTTAGACCCTGGTTCTCCAGACTAGTTTTTCGGGTCATCCGAAAGCCATGCTGGTCTTTGATTCGGGGATTCGTCGTTTGTGATCATATCCATGGGTACGTTGCTGTCCAGTTAGGCGACGTCTTCGAAATTCCACAATCTTTTAGAGTGTGTATAACCGATGGGATAACACTGCTTCTGTTCGAATAAGACCGAACGTCTTTTATTTTTTGTCGCAGTTTTTTGCGATAATCGAAAGAGCTGTTGTCGTTTACTGAACCCTCCTGTGCTACGACAACATTATGGGGTCGTCCACAACTAGTCACCTTCTAACGGCAGATTAATGGGGCAAGTTTTCAGCTACGAAACTTCGGTTTTTTAAATGTTTAATGTCATATTTACAATCGTCAATGCGCGGACGATTTTCTGCTGGAATACCGTGTGTTACGCATATGTATATGATCGGATTAGAGCCCGATCAAACAGTGCTAAGGACCGTACTGTCGTTTGTCCCAGCGATATTTTTAAATGCGAAATATCGGAATTATTTCTGGGGAACTTCATACTACACAGAATAGCCCGCATTCTTTTTATTGGTGTGTCACTAATAGCGCATGATACCGTGTTAGCTGGCGTTCCCAGTCAATGATACGAGCAATCGCGAGGATCTCAAACTGGCTTGCGACACCTGTCGATTTTACTCAACGTATCAGACAAAGCTTTAATTATCCGTGGCCTCGTTATTTATCGACCAGCTCGTGGTTTTGTCCGGTTTCTTTAATAGCAATACGTCGATTCCTGATACTGATGCTTAACTGCCACATAAACAAGAGGAAGGTCTTTGTTCAGAGGTAGAAGAGGGGGAAGGAATTGTTTTTTTCACAAAATGCCTACATTTTACAGACAGACCATTGAGTTACAACGAAACAGCTTCCTGGTGGTTCTCAGCCCACCACAGTTAATTCAGACAACAGCGCTAGTGAATCCGATTTGGCCGCCGTTCCTGATAACCTCTCTAGGTGGGTCATAAATTGCTCGGGCCAATGGATGAACACTTACTGTTGATTACTTTTAGTTCCCTTTTCCGCGTTGACTATCCGTCCACTTCGTATGTTACACTGGCCAAAAGATGTACGGCGTGATAGCCGATTGGTTTGCATCTTTAATACGTGGAAATGCATACATATTCAGGGTTTGTGCAGTTGAATAGGTTTGATCCTTACTGTCAAGACCTATATCTAAAACT
>LOND01000151.1:129306-142869 GCA_014220965.1 Paragonimus kellicotti | reverse complement strand
GTAAATGGACGGGAAAGCTAGTTCTGGTGAGACTTGGTGCCCTGAATCAACAAGGTGCGCCAGAATTGCACTCGAAATGGACTTCACCTCGCCCTTAGTCAGCCATGCGGGGTGGTGTTCACGTATCCTCTGAGAAAGGCGCCTGGTTGTGCGACCGACGTAACCTGCTCCACAGGAGCATGTGAAAGAATAAACACATAATACCCAGACTGTATGGTTTACCGAAAGTTCACAAGGAGGGATGGCCATTACGCCCGATTCTTGATATGTGTAATTCTCCATATCATTCGATGGCACAGTGGCTAACGGAGTTGCTAGAACCCGTTCGAAAGGACATCGCAGTGCATTCACTGAAAGACACGTTTGAGTTCGTCGATTCTATCCGGTCGCTGAAATGTGGAAAACAAGAAGGTGTTTTCCCTTGATGTATGCTCCCTGTTCACGAATGTACCACTTGTGGAAACTGTTGACTACCTCTGTGGGTATATTCGTTCCGAAGGTTTAAATGTGGGCTTGCCCGAAAACACGCTCAAGCAGCTGATATTAACGTGTACGCAGAATGTGCAATTTCAGATTGATGGGAAAATGTACCGTCAGAAGGACGGCGTTGCGATGGGGTCACCGTTAGGCCCACTGTTAGCAGATATCTTCATGGCAATGTTAGAAAGGACTACACTTCGTGGGTTTATTGACAGAAGCACTTTCTACAAGAGGTACGTGGACGACATCATCTGTGTAGTTGACGAAACTGTGGATCTGGATAGCTTGCTTGCTGAGGCGAACACAGCACACCCTAATCTCACTTTACACTTGAGGCCGAGAAAGATGGACGAATATCCTTCCTGGATGTGGCATTGAATCGTCGTGCAGACGGTTCAGTTCAGAGGGTATTCACAGGAAAGGGACTTGGAACGGCCAGTATACTCACTTTTTCAGTTACGTACCCCTCAAACAGAAGAGAAACCTCGTTCGTAGTTTAACATACAGAGCTATGAGGATATGCACTGATGACATGATTGATGCAGAAATGGTGTTTTTACGGCGGATATTCGCAGAGAACGCCTATCCTGTAAACTTCGTGGATAGACATATGGTACTGACATGCCTGTCTGAATGAGTGCGCCGTTCTTCGATGAAAGATCAATTAATCAGAAAGGAGCAAAGGCATGAGCATGAGCGTGGGATGCACATTTGGCAATGATACGTGCTCAGCAATATGCAGATATCGATAATGAACTGTTTCAGTACGCTTGGTATCTTCAACCTTTAGAAGCCACGGTTCACATTTGTAAAGTGAAACTGCGTTTTTCATCGCCTTTTGGGTGCCACCTTATCGTTTAAATTAACCGTCTTAATTTCGAATGCATCCATTACGTAATCAGACAGTGTCTCATTCAGTCCCCCTCGGCTTAGGCAAGTCTCTAACTGTTGAGTGAGTGGGACTCTTGAGTTATTTGCTCCGAACAGGGTCCTTCGAAAGAATGCCATTTTCTGTTGTTCTCGCAGACTATAATTTTTGAGTCAGAGACTCGGAGTACAGTCTCTTAAGTCAACGTCCCTCCACGCTATAAACGACGTGCAATTATCAGAAGTCATCGTCACCCTAACAGGCCAGTTCGCTCATTTTTTCTTCTACCTCTTCTTTTCATTTTCCTTTCTCCAAAGCATTACATCTGATAGACATTGGCGCTTCTATTGTTGGCAACTTGCTGTTGCGAGCATTCCTTCGAGTTTGAAATTGGATTTGCGCCATGTCTTCGAAACACGCCCACACGATCCTGGCATTGTATTTCAGCTGACTTCTTTGGATAGTGCAGTGGATCGGTATTTCTTTCTCAGGATCTCTAAAGTGACGAGGCCGAATCCCGTGATCAAGTTAAGGTTGGGATCGTACTTTGCTTTAAGGCAGAACAAAACTTACTTGACTGCTTCCCCGTAAATGGTCGTCTTTGTCGTCTGACATCGGGCAGCGTCGGTCGATATAGACCAGAAAGCCATTGTTTACTTGTACCTGTATATGTTGGAGTAGAGAGTAGTTCAAATGCCGTCAAAATCTTCGATTTTCTCAGGCATGCTACTCACTCGAACATGGTTTTTATCTTCCTCGTGATATGAACTTAGTTGTCTTGACTGGATGGTACGTTCGGCGTCCAGGTATGACACACTGACTGGCGATGAACTGTTACAATTATGCGCGTCTCCATATGTCGAGCAGCGTATTTTAGCACAAGCGACGACAATGCATCACATGGAGACCATCCTGTACGACTGAACGACAAACGCTCATCGACCGTAAGCCTCGTTTTGTCGTTTGCCCAAAAGTCATCTGATCACAAACATGAGGTATTCATTTAGAAATTGAGTAATGAAAGTATACAATAATAAACATTAGGCAGCATTGGCAGTTAAGCTGTCCGCGTCACGACTGTGGAGTGCTGCAAATGAGCAATGGACGGATATCTCAACTACTATGCTAACCTCTTGCAAAGTAATTCATTTCAAAAAAGCGGCACGGATATGGCAAGAGTGCATTTTCGTTGGTTCACTGGAACTTATGAACAAACGTCTGCTGATCTCTTGAACTCCGAGTGCGATAAAGACCAGCGTGAGCTGAGACGCAATCTCACGAATAATCTGTCTGTCCTAGCGAACTTAACCTTTTTTATCGGGAAATAGCCAAGTACTTTTTTCCCTAATTCTTGGTTGCACTAGTAGTCGGCAAGGCGTTAGTGCGGCTGTATGTCGAGATGACACGAATTTACAGCCTGTCGCGGCGACTTCACAGATGAGCTGAGTACTTTGAGGTACAGTTCAACTGGCCTGAACCAATCCATTCAGCTGTGTGATGGGGATTGAGTGGTTGGCTATGACATTCCAGACGATCTTCCGTCGGAAACCGAAGTGGCTTTAGAATCTAAATATTCGAAACGCAATAAAGCCTTTGGTCCGGACCTTTTCTCTCCACCACTTTTCAAAGATGGTAGTGAAAGATTGTTGTGTGAACTGACCGCACTTCTCCGTTCTTCGTGACTGGAGCTTATCAATAGTCACTCACATTTACACACAGCCGACCAAAACATGCTGTATCGATCACAGTTATCAGCCTTGTCTCTATCGCATTCTATTGACTAGGTCTTTATTTTGCGATGGACAGTGGAGCATCAGTACTTCTTTTCCAAGCCCACGGTCATGATATTTTTAGGCATAATGGTTGATTTTGACTCGGTTGTCCTACGTGTACTTTAGCATTGTCTCCATCACAGGAGAGTCCCGAGAAAGGTAATTTTCTGAAGTCGCTGTATGCCAGCTCTGAGTACAGAGTGCGTATTTGTGAACAGCTACCGTGAGAATTCTCCGCTTCAGGTGGCGTTCAACAGAGGTATCTCATCTTTCGCCTCCTTTTCAACATCGTGACGGACGATATTCTAGGAGGAATACTGGAAGGTTCTAAGGATTTCGGGGGGGGAGGGTGGTGAAGGGGCGCTGAATGATACTGAGTATGCAGATGACATTGGTCCATTTAGTTCTTCTGCAGAGAGCATGTTGATCATGGTGGATCGATTTAATAATATGGCTGGTCTGTGTGGTACGCACTTTGCACTTTCAGAGTGTAGGGTGTTACAAGATTGATTTGGCGGTATCCCTCTCTGTGGTTGCAGGTAGGCTGCTCGAGACTCGAACGTTTCACCTGTTTGGATAGTGTCATCTTGTTGGCCTGTAATATCACCGTCGAGGTGTCTACGAGGATAACAGAAACACATGATGCATTCGTCTACCTCCGTCACTTACAGCCTCGCAAAGACGTCTGTTTGTCGAATGACTTCAGTGTTTACAATACCTGTGTGCGCCCATTTTTGGTCTATGGATCGGGTACCCGACCCATGCGTGCAGAAGATTCACCTAGACTCTCGGTATCCGACCATCGTTGTTTCCGTCAGTTTGCCAGTACCAAATGGACTGAGCGACGCGACAGTCCGTCGGCGCGTGTTCGGGAACTGCGCAAATATGCATCCGATACAACCTTTGCCCTTAGTGTCATTTACTCCGTATGCCGACGAAACGTCTACTGCACCGCGCGTTGTTCAGTGTGACTGCTGACGATTGAAAGTAACCGCAAGGCGACCAGGCCATGACGTAGTCGTAGGTTGTGAAGGCCTAGACCGTCGCTCTGAACAAAGTTGTTCGGTGTCGTTTGCCTGATCGGGGAGTTCGTGACTGTCCACACCGCTAGTTGGAAACGTTCTGTGGCCTGGCATTGTGTTGCATTCACTTACGGGTCTGCATCCGCAAACTTGACTCCTCAATTTACATTTCCTAAATCTCCGCCGTCTTCCCTCTTCCTTTTCTTTATGCATTTCTGCTTATTTATTATGCCACTTCTTTTATCGGACCGTTCTCAGGACCAGCCGCATCCCTAGCCATCTTACCCATGCGTACGACTCAAAGCTGGTAATGATGGAGATGATGATGTTGGTCAGGTTGGCCTCTGTTATATCTAATTCTCAGTAGTCTGAGCAGGAAATATTCTGGTGCAGTTAGTGTTCTGTTGGCAGAAAGTACTCGGCTACTATCCGTAGGCTGAATTCGTTAGTCAATCCTGTTGTCCTATGCGGATTAAGTTGGACATATTCATTATCAATCGGTTGTGGTATTCAAGAGGTCGTTCTGTCTAATGCAGGAGTATTGGCTTATTCCTGATCTTCCCTAGGTGCTATTCAGCAGACCTCTTCAATTTATCAAGCTGCTAAACCAACGCAATGTCTCTGTTCTCATCAGATTTGCGGGTTTTGCACTCAAATTGGGTAGCTTTGTATGCATTCAGTATTTTCTTTTCTTGGTCGCTGGTATGAACTTGCTCCTCGTTTCTCCTCATACAGCGTAGTTTGTTCTTCGAAACTTCTCTTTTTTCTTATTCCATCGTTCTATCTAGTGTTTGCTAACATGTGTTGATTGATGGTTACGCTGCACTGAACTGCCACAAATGCACTAATGTCACTGTTGAGAGCCGAAATCTAGGTTTTGGAACTGATGAGTAAAATTAGCCAGTAGATCATAATGTGTGATTTACTAGTGCATTTTAAAAGCACGATCCGGCTTCCGGGTGAGTTGTATGACTTCTTGCTGTGCCGTTTTATCGATGACCGTGGTGCAGTTTCGTATACAGCGCAACAATCGGTTAACACTTTTTTTTAAAAATTGTTCCCGCCAATTGAGTTTAAATTCCCATGGCTGCTTTCGATTCTCTTTTAATTTACAGTGCGTTGGTAACTGTGCTAACTTAATTTATCCATTCACTAAAGCTTTCGGATACCGTCTTTTCAAGGTGTATATACACTAACCTGAACTCGTTTTTTTGTACATATTTGGTTAGAAAAACATTCCACTCTTAATGTCAAACAATAAGATGCTGACGGTGACAGACCAATGATGTATCAACTAGAAGTACGCCTTGACCAGATATGGATTGTCTTTTTAAGTCTACGTACATCCTCATTCTTTGCCGTCTAGTTAGGTTGACGACACCTCAATAGAACTGTAATCATAGGGTGTCCTGACTTGTCAGGGGGTTGGGCTACGATTTGTTAGCAGGTAACCTATAAAACCAAGTTCAACAGCACGCATACATACATTTAACTACATGTTACAGAACGTCAGTGGTGCGTTTCCGTTTTGTCGCGGTTTAAAGAGGAGTCGATGTCATGTTCCGAATAGGAACATGACCCATAGTGAACATTATTGTTGCTTTCCCATTTAAATGGTTCAAGTTGTGGGCATGAAATTAGATGAAACTATGTAACACCATCCACCGATTGCATTTCAATGATTGACTCACAACGTGGCAGTGATTTTGAGCCATGTATGTGTAGTCGTTGGTTCATTTATTAATGCCACACGATTGGCCGAACTGTGGCTTACCGTGACCATTTTGTTATAGTGTGCACAGCTGTATGTTAGGATGTGTAATATATTCATGGTGTCTCAATCGGACGCCGAAGACAATCGTATTTCAGTTCAATCAGTCACAACCTGCCCTAACGTCTCCGATCCGAGGCTTGGTGGGTAGTGAGACTTCCAACCTAAAAGATGAGTACAACCTACATTTTACGACTACCTTGCGCTTGCTTTCGTTTTTCTTGGTCAGGTCGTCGGATACTCACAACTAATGCACAGCGTAATAAACGCTGGATCCTAAATACACATCTTGACGACCTAAACCGATACATTTTCAGGGTTCCAATAGGGGAGCTTAATCTCCGCGCCGTTTATTCCCAGAAGCAATTCGATGTGTGCGACAGAACGCAAACAGCAAAGTTCAAATACCTTCACGAGTTTGAAATCCTCAACCCTTAAGAACCACATTGCGCACTCGTGGATTCAAATTTCCTTTCCGAACGCGACTTTTATGTTTGGAAATTTTGTGATGCAGAAAACATTCACGTTGATTGAGGTTGTGCCAACCTTAGAAGTTCAAACTCAGATTTCACTTTGCGCAAACTGTTGTCAATCATGATTCAGCTTATTACACGAACTTCATTGTCCAATCTACAACTAGGGATACAACCGCAATCTTTACACTGCATCTTCAACGCAACACATTCCAAAAGGTTGGGTCTTGTGGGAATGAAGGTATTGACGAAGTAAACACTCATTTGTCGTACACCATCCGCTTGCATTGATGTATTCGTTATAGTCATATGAATACCGTTGACGTTGTGACGATTTTCCGTTTCATCCAGAGACCTCCTCGTTATTATTTATTCACAACTACTCGTACGCTAGGTCAGCGTGAAAAGCGCCAATGATGTTTTTTCTAACTCCCCTCCAGATTTATGCATGGGATGTAGATTATCATCTCAAGCCTTGAAACAGAAAATCTCAAATCTATAGTTACTTAGTTATATTGTAGTGTTTTCTGCTGACTATGTCGACTGAAGTTCCAACTTATCTTTTTTGGATGGATCGACTAAATCAAACCTCGTCTTCATCAGGAAACCCGGGTAAAAATCTAAAATGTCCTGCTAATAGACGCTCTTCGGTTGATTTACTTTGATTGTAATCATTGAGTTAATTAACTGTATCTTAGCGAGACGATTAGGTAACCCGTACATTGTCGAAGAGCGACTATGGCATCGGTAAAAATGACGGGTGATTTAACTGAAGTATTCCCGTAACTAAGGTTTCTGCATCCGTTACACTTCATGGACTCACTGCAGTCCGGAGAGGCGGACTCTGGGAAAGAACGAATGGGTTTGCGTCCTGGGTGAAAAGGAACGGATCAGATTTTTCCCCTTCGCCCAATCCTGAAACTGCTTTATGTGTACAACTGGCGACATTCTCGTCTAAAAGAACACAACTGACTCAATGGGTGGATGCACACTCTTAGAACCGTTTGGACACAACAGTATGCTGTCGGTATGTGTTAAATTACCGTTGGTGCTCAATAAAGGTGTTGCGTAACGTCGATAATGTCGCCTGCCGTTTTGAGGACTTCAAGGTCACTCTGATCGCTGGCCAGAAGCTCTGTCTGACATGACAGTGTTGCCACGGTCAATGACCTGTATGCATCCACGACATTACTGACCCTTCTCATTACTTTTATTCCGTTTTTCGTTTCACAGTAGTTGCTCCTCAATAGTATTCTTTTTCACTGTCACAGTGAACTTCGACTTGAGCTACTGTCCCGTTTGTCCAAACTCAGCCATTTCCACCTCCTCAGCTCAGACTAGGGTCTGCAAGGAACGAGGCGATAGTGCTACGAGCGGGGGATGTGTTGGGAAACAGGCAACCATGAAAGACATCATATGTGTAGTCCTAACTGTGTAGCCGCCCACCTTGTTCTAAAACCCTTTGGTTAACGAAATCTTTCTGAATGGCCTTGGGCTTGGATAACCTTGTCTCCACTTTCACGAAAAATATGCGTGCCACATATGCGAGCCATCAAGGGCTCAGTCTGATTCCTCTCTCATCAAGGTCGTTACCTTAATTCAATGACTCAACTTAACGTGCGAACGGGAGAAGGCTAGATTTCACTTTGACTATGGTTGCATCGCTCACGTCCCTACGCTTCAGCAGACGCTGGTGTATTTTTATTATTACAGAATGCCGCCACTTGCTACCCCGTACCTTATAAGCGCACTTTGCAATTGTCCAGCTAAAAATCGACAAATCCTCGTTGTAATTCGCACGTTGTTGCGCTGTGTAGCCGGCTTGGGATGCGTGATTCCTAGTGAACCTGTAAAGATTTCCTTTCTCACTGAATGTGCACAGCAACGTCGACATCATATTACTTTCTGAGGCTGTTGAGAAAGAAGGTGACCAACAGTATCTCACTGTACAGATGCAACTGGCTGACTTACATCAAACATTGCCATCTTCTGTTCATCAGCGAAAATTTGTCATTTTGTTGTATTATTTCTACACTGCTTTGTAAGACAGTTGTCGATCGTACGAAAAAGACATATATCAACCGCTTACAAAAGTCGCGTGAGGAACCTGCTGGAGTTCACTTCCAGTGAAGCCCAGTGGGTACGTATTGATCTGTTCTTCAGTACAGTTGAATTTGTTGCACTTAGAAGCATTACGCTTGGGCCTTGACCATAATATATTATCACATAAGCCTGATCGTGTTTGTGTTGAAGCGCTGTTTCAGAATCTAATTGTTGAATTATCTTATCTTCGACTAAAAGCTACGGGCAACTCAGGCTGACTTAAAATCAGACCCTATACTATGGCTTATGGGCTTATTACAACCCTAATGTACCGTTGGTGTACCATTACAAAAAATACCTTATATCGTTAAATGAACTCAACTCCAAAACTGTGGCGGGCGAACAAGGTCTCTGGGGCTGTTATGTTAGGTAACCATACTTATGTGCATATGTCAATATTTGATAACTAAACTAAGCTTCAGCAATTAGGCGCGGTGAACAACGTTGCTTACATAAGAGGATGCATATGGCAGTATCTTCAGCTTCTCTCATGATTACGCATAATTGACGAGATGACGAATAAAGTTTTTAAACAATGTGGATCATGAACACCTCCACTTTACGGTCTGCCCATGATACACAGGTCTGGAATGTTATTTAGGCGATTACAAATTTCCCATGCCATACGTCAGTACGCTGGTGAGTCACCATTCTAAGCTTATCAAAACAAAAATTTCAAGTATATTCTGTTAAGGATTCTTTCGAATCGACCAGTGACTTGGAAAACATCAATCTTGCTAGTGGGTTGATGTGCTGCGTAGATTCTGGCTACACGAAACGATTGATTATATTTGTGAGCTCGTTGCTACCAGCCGCATTACTTTGCCTCTGTCTACTGATATTCTGAAAAAAACTTTATTGTTGTGCACTTAAAAGGTCGGCCTCTTGATCAGTGCTACTGTTAAATAGATGGGGTAGCCATGGGAAGTCCATTAGGGCCTATCTTAGCTGACTTTTTCATGTTAAGGATTGAACAAGAGTTAGCCGCAGACATAACGAGGTTGTCATTACTACAAACGTAACGTCGATAATACCCTATTATTTAGTCGTTCCAAACAAACAATAGACAACATGATGCGGCGCTTAAGTGGTTGTCATCGCAACCTGGAGGTAATGTGTGAATTTGGGGCAGTTTCTAGACATACCCATAAGTCGCCGGGGACATGGTTCTATCAAAAGAACTGTCCGTAAGAGATCCACGTGATTTGGTCACTACCTAAGCTTCAGTAGTTTTATACCAGTCCAACATAAACGTGCGTTAGCGAATTCGATATTTACACAATAATATCAACTCGTGATCAACCGGAATAGAACAATGAGGAACGCTACGGCGCAAATACGGATGCGTCTAAACCGTACTAACCGGAATCTAATCAAAACAACAGAGGAAGAGTGACTCCTGAGAAAGTGGTATATTGAGGCCGAAACCAGGGCAAAATAAAAGCGCTGAGTCTGAACCGTAGAAGTTGATTCAGCAAAAGGTTCGCGCACTAGTCAGCGTTGAGCTAAGAACAAGACGGTAAAAGTTATTTTTCTCAATGGTGTCCTGAAACGTTTGAATTCAGAAGTATTCGTGAATATATCGACACATGGACAGTTTCTGCGACGTCTGGGTCTTTCCTCGATGCATGAGTAAGACAACTATTTACCTAGAATAGTTTTGTGCTGGAACTAGAATTGAACACTCGTACTTCAGTCTCGTAGCTATCCTGGAAAGTTCACTGAATAGCTTAGCAGACCAAAACCGCCACTCGGACAAACCGTCACTGCTTTTTAAGCGCGATTATAGTGTGCATCAAACAACGCAAAGAGTGAAAATTTCATTTAAGGATTAGTAACGCTGTCAGACACTGCGAACTGTCTCAGACCACGAAGTTACCTGTATATTCAGTCGAAAAAGTTAGCTTGTAGGTGCCAACTCGCATTTTGTCTGCCACTGTGCGTAATTGCTGAGAAAGTTACGTAGACAGAACCGAGAGATGTTTGGTCTTCAGAGTGAATGGAACATTTACCTAAATGGGTTGCAGAAGTCCGTGTTATCGGAGAACGGCAATGTCATTGAAACACAACCAACCAGTGTCTTGACCACAGGTTGTGCATCCAGCATCCTGTTACATCATCTCACGTTGACACTCTTACAGTTTGCTGAAGCAATCACAACCAGTCTTCTAAAACAGGTCTCATGAGCTCGGAATTAGCCGTTCGTGAACCTTCCGTGTGCATGCTGTTGTGTGATACAAATCTATTCATGTTACAGTAACTTTGGTACTGATGGATCAAATAGAAATTGCGCACACCGTTTCGTTTCATTAGAAATGATCTGTTCACGAACTCTTGATATCTACATTGACTGGAGCACCCGTAAAGGGTTTCATCGGTGGACTGGTATTATGCAATGTCCGGACATTCTGGCCGGACAGTATATCGAGTATATGCTCTCACAATAAGTTTTTTTGGTTTGAAACTTGGCGTTTAAGAGGGACCAATTCAATCTGATTGACGATGTAGCAGCCTATGGGGACTATTCGAGTGACTATCACTTTGTATTGTGGGAATGCTGATATCTTCATTAAATCTCCGGATACATATTCTCTTTCTGTTGTTTCCTGGCGCAAACTCGTGAGTCTTCGATGCCGATATCTATGATTACAACATCAGGGTTATGTTCACTTGGGGTGTACACATAACCAAAGCATTTTTCTTCTAGCGAACTTGTACTTGTTCGACGTTCTCCTCACAGTGTGTGTTGATGCCAGAAACCCATATTCACTTTGAAGAATTGAAAATAAAACTAACCGGTTTCCACACACGTTATGAACCCCATATACATTTCTATGGTTTTGCGGCACCACAGTCATTTCGGTATAGGTTTTTTCTGGAGACGCCAAATGATTTCGCTGTCGGAAACATCGTCTCCTCTGTCTTCCGATCTTTAGTGACTGGGTTTATTTCCTGATATCTGTCGGTTACTATGCCCAGCTCGGCGAGTTTGTATAGCGTTGAGTGAACGAACGAAGGTTACGTGAGGTATTGCAACTGAATCAATTACCGTAAATGATCGTTACCGAGACTTGACTGTGTGTTAATGATTTCAGCAAATCTGAAGCGTTAGCAATATGCTTTGCATACGGGTCTGATTCGTGTCAGCTGAATGATGAGAACTTTTCTGTTTGTCTTTTATCCAACCGTATCAGTCTAGACTCTCTAGAACGACACATGATTTGCCATAACTTGTGGCTGCGACCTGTAGTTTTCTTCATTTATCCTACTGCTTGCGTTTGATGCCTCACTGCTTATTTTCTCCTCATCCTGTTTTTTCAGCTTACTGTATCACGGACTGCTGCCGTCCCATAGGTATGTGTCGCACAGCTGTGTACACAATTATTGGGTGACCCACTTTTACGTAAATCAAATGTTGCCAGGGTGCTCCATTTTACAACGAATGTGTTTGCGTCTGGGCAGTTCGCTTATGTTAATCGGGCATGCGCGGTTACAGGAGATATATTTTCTTTATATGTAGCCTGAATGAAGATATTCGAGATGTATAAAATGTGTCTCATTCCCTCCTTATCTGTCTGGACGAAGCCGCTGTTAACAACAAAAGCGACCACAAACAGGCCGTGCAACCTGACTGCACTTTTCATAGCTGGCCATCCGTAAACCACTTGACTCCCGTTTATTCGCGAATGTGTTGGTCTCGGTTAACTCGCTATTACATATCAGCCGCACGTCTCGTCTGCACGTAATGCAAAAGCACATCATCGGATTTGACCTTTGTCTGCACGTTTCTTAATGCTGTTAACCTGTCGTATTACTCTACTCAGGTTTAACATACAGATTGAACAAATCTATCGCAGTTGTTTATGCTCGATGAGAATGACCAAAAACAGCTATTTGCAACTCTTACTCTGACACCTTGCTTCTGTATTATATCACACTGATTTCAGATAATCGGTAAGATGTCTACTGAATGATGTGACCGGGTCCAGTGTTCGGTTCAACCAACACCAGATCCATTCGTGAATGTTCATGAGTCTCAGCATTACGTCGGTTATTTGGAGGGCTGTGTGACCAGATTATATCTGTCTCACTGTTCGTCCGGGATTTGAAGCCAAATCCTGATTTATGATTGTTGAGAATAGTTACGGCTCTAGCAGATCGGGTCGATGGCTTTAGTTTTCGATCATTCAACGTGCTTGTTATTAAGGTTGCAGACGTTACACCGTCAAGTGAGCTTGGTGGGCTTATGATTTAAGCATTGACGTTGAAAGCAAATTCCTCCAATCACCAATTTAATCAGAACAGAATGATTATATATGTTTCGTGATTTAACAGTTCGTTTGATTGTGGACCTTTGGTAGACCGTATAAACGAGGGAAGCTTGAACCAGTCGGTTTGAATTAGTCAGACTGAATTTATATGATTCCTCCTCGCTGCAAAAGTCGTTTCACACTGTCTGGTATTTAACCTCCACTCGGAATCGTTTTGTTCTCCTCCGCAACCGATTAGCTTAACTTGCATTGGTCTGCGAGGATGTGACATTTTGTCAATATAATCCTTTCTGTCCATAACCACTATGCTTGTTCCTTTGTCCGAACGTGTTATGGGAATACTGTCACGTTCACGAAGAGTTCTCAGGACCTGAAGTTCTGTAGTAGGGATAGAATTTTTATGAATTGTTGTGGTTACCGATATTGGTAGCAACGATTGGCTAAATCTGAATTGAACTGCTCTAGGTTGGCATCTGACGAGGAAGTCAGCTGATTGATCTGGTTAGAGAAATTTTCAAATTGAATGCCAGTCTCTAACTGGTCATTTTTGCATCATGGACAACAAAACTTAGGTCCTGACGATAATATTTCATGTAGAGTATTGTTAAGCCTAATGCGACAAGTTGTGAACCCATCTTTTAGGGTTAATCAGAAACTTCAGGGTTTTTTGTAACTGAAATTGTCCATTAACTTCCACTGTCTTTTTAGTGCTTGTTTGGTAACGATAGTGGCACCGGTGGTGATGATGAGTGATTCAAATATCACAGAGATTTGGATTTAAGCTCGGCTGTGTATTAAAGACA
>LOND01000151.1:115121-128618 GCA_014220965.1 Paragonimus kellicotti | reverse complement strand
GGAACATCACTCACACATGATCGCATTAGAAAACACGGCTCAGTGGACACATTTCTGGAAGAGGCATCAAACTCTAGTAGGACCCACCAGCAATGCGTACCCTGGTCCAGATCGAAATTGATTCGTCAATCATCCACTCGATTGTGAGACCAGATTGGTGACCACTGTTTCATTAACCTCACGATAAACATGATAAATTGACGACATTAAAACATTCAACTACATCTACTGTTGGGCTAGGCGGAGGAATAATATAACATGAAAATTTAGTTAGCTAGGGCATAGCAACTACTTATTTTAAATGAGATGTCCCCGATCTGATAAAACAAAACCCAACAGATTTTTCGGTATTAAAAGACAAGCCAGCAGTAGCCCAGTGATAACAATGCCAACTATCAAGTATATATTGTGGATTTGAACCTCGACAGCTGCAACTGGAATCGCCTTCTAGGTTGGGAGGCTTAACAGTGAAGCCATCCCATCCCGGCATCAGACACCCTATGGTGTAAAGGCTGGAAACTCTACCAAACTTCGTCAATCGACAAAAATTAAAGCAGTAGTTGAAATATAAGGAAGTATGAAGAGGCCAGTAATTTGTATACCAACAACATTGGACCTGTGTTCCCAAAGAATTCCTCATCGACCATCCTCTCGGTTTCGTTGAAAAAGTTATCCCGTTTGGAACCAATAGAACTGTTGATGAAAGTCCAGAGCACCACAATTTACTTCATTCGAAATAATTAACAATCTTTACTTGACAAATTACTCATCTTGGAAACGACTTTTTCATACATCGAGTGGCTGACGTTTCTTTGAACAGGCCTTCGATTAGAACAAGATTTTACACAATTTGAAACGAAAGAAACAAAAACTAAGCAGATACTTAATTAGCCACTGTTGTTGCCCTCAAAAAGTAATGGTGGAATGTATGCGTTAAGGAATACACAGGCATAGATTGGTCGAGGACAGGCAATTTGCCTTGCAGGCTCAAAGTAATCAGGAGAGAATTGGTGGACCAGTCCCCTAATATCGCCGCAGGGAAGATGCGTCTCAAGGTCTGATACAGTTGACAACCGGGTCTCTCTTTCACGATATCACTCTTGAACGGTAAATGTATGAAGATGACCTTCTCCTCCATTTAGATAACCGGATCACGTGACTCAAAGGCGATCGTTATACGGGTTATAAAGCGGTGGCCAAATTTTACACTACTGTCTTTAATACACAGCCGAACTTAAATCCAAATCTCTTAGAGTAAAACCAGCTGTTCGAGCTATCAAAATAATATCGGATCATGATGCCAGGTGAATTTTGAATACGGTAGCAAAATAGATAGATAAATAAACGTGAATAGTCCCAATCGTCATCATTTTCAGCGAGATTAATTACGAACTAATGCCAAACAGGATAAATGTTAATTAACGTCGCGAAACTTGGTTTGCATATCCAATACATCCTTTCCGAGCACTGAGTTAATTAAATTAACGAAAATGATCCTCTCTTCAAAGAGGTTATTGCACGTTCCTCTCGAACAAAGTATGCAACTGGCTATTCACATAGCATTCAGTTGGTATGTTAAAACAAAATCGGCCAAAAACAAGGTAAAATATGAACACGCGAATAATCTGATGGGATAAGACTATCAGGATCAGCGACAGCTCAAGCCATAGTACTCACAGGCACGACTGAAAATTGAGTGAGGATGCTGATGATGAGATAGTGTCAGGTCGGATCCGAGATACTGCACGGTGTTCAAGACTGTTACACTTGGTTAAACGTGTACTTTCCAAGTGATCTAAAAAGGGATGTCATCCTATCTAACTTACATAATATTTTACAAGGTACTGATTTCAGCTTCTGTATGCTTTCGCCATTCATGGTTTACGTACTTCTGGGTAATGCTGTCTGGGATCTCTGGGGATGTGTTCTGCTGTTTTTTTGCTCTTGTTATCTTCTAAGTTGCTGTGTAGTTTCAAGACAGCTCTGACCATTACCGTGAATAACCTCGACGACGGTAAAATCCCTGGGATTACCTTTTGCAAAATGTGTATTGTACCGTTAACCAAATGACATGTTGAGATAGTTCTGGACATGTTGCCTAGAAACGAAATGCGCACCAACTTGAGATTGGGGTTTGTCATAATCTTTTAGTCTTCCTGTCTTTCATTTTAGGACTTTAATTCACGCTGTTTCGTAGACCGGTTGTGTGGAATAATTAACATTCGTCTCCACGTATGGTTAAGGTCGCAGTGCACCTGATTAAGTTCAATCACATGCAAACCTAACAGATTTCCTCTGCTTGCGTGTGTGCTGTGATTCATCGGAATTCGGTAACTTTCCTTCAAAGCCAGCGTTCCGTTGTGTTTGTTATGTGCGTTTAAAAAAATATTTACAGAACGTATCACGTCGATTAAAATTGTTTAGGGTTAACCTAAAAGTATGCAGATTTACCATTCATTCTTCTGACAGTCTGCTAAAAGCTTTTTAGAGGATAGTGGTTAGATTTGCAGATTAATCTGAATCGGTGCAACCGAGCTAACACGAAACCATTACTAAACCCGTGATCAGTTTGTCTACCATCGTCACATGCGATTAATTTCTAACACTTTAACCGCACTTTTTCTATAAGGCGTTAATTATTCATTGTCCCCTTTTTTCGTTGCCTGTTATTGGTTTGTGTATTCAGTCAATCTAATCGTATGAATCCTCTGCACTCTAACTCGCCATCGTTGTCTCTTTGGATTGCCCGCAGTACTCTCCCTCGCCTTCGTTACTCCATTGGTAATGCTGTTGCTCTCGTCATCGGGTTTCAGGTGGATTGCATCATTGACGATTGCGTTACATCTGGAGCCGCTTCGTCTAAGATTTCTTTGCTGTTTTCCGGGTTGTCTGTGCATGTGATACTTTCCGAGACCGCTTCGAATGCGTTATGTACGCTCCCTCGAATTCAGTATACCTCACATTCCTCCGAACTGACACGAAGGAATGTTATCAGTGGATTTTGGACATTTTCCACAGGCAATCCAATTGAAGTCGTGGATGTTTGATGTGATCCTGTAGAACTGCTACGAGTTTGCCAATCCCAACTGCTTCTGTACCATGTGCCATATGCCAACTTTTGAAATAGGGCCAGATGAGTCTCTTCTTGTGGCATAACCGATGCGCATCCTGCATATTTTTCGCGTGGTTCTTTCGCATTCTCTTGTATGCCCTGTACACTGTAAGGCCATTCACTTGACAAATATTTGTATACTTCCTTAATTGAGATATTCCGCTTTTTTCAACCAACACTGTGCAGTATCTATCTCTTAGGGCAATTATGCTAGGGATATGCCTTGTATGCTTTTTTCACTCATTCAAGTCCACACGTGTGTACATATTCACATCGGTTTATGGTATGCAAAAATCGGATCGTCCCATTCTTTAGCTCCTTTGGATTTTGTTTTTATCGCTTCTCATGTTCTTTTATGTTGTCTTCTTTTTTTGACCCTCACAACAGTTTATTCGGCTGTGTTGGTTTACAATCTGGTTTACATATCATTTGTTTTTGACTTCGCATTTTCTTCTGTTTTGTCTGGTTTTCTCTTATCTTGTGATAAACGGATGGCAATATTAGTATCTTTCTCAATGAGTCAGTTTTTGCATGTGCCCTGGTAGACATGGTTACACAACTTACCCCCAGGACACCTCATTGTACAACAAACTTTGGGCCGTTGATTACAATTATTTCACCAAGCCAGATTTCTTTCCAACATCAGTCAAATTTCGTAGGATCCGACCTATTTTATTCTACCGGAGTCTTTCGAAGATCTTGAGGCTGGTTTTCACTTTCTCCAAGACAATACCTATTCCATCCATTATCTGCTCTTCTTCTGTTCTATACGCACATACAAACGTGTCAAAACTTATACTTCTATCGTAGATTGTGATCCTTTTTCTGCCATTCCAGCATTTATTCGACTGCAATTTCGTGTCCTCTAAGAAGTCTATCTTCCGAATTCGGTCAAACCAGTCTGCTCCTTACAACTTATGTTGCATTTTGTGATCGATCCTTGAACCTATGTTCCTCTTTCTATGATCTCCTCTGTGTGAGTGCATGAATGGGAGACTTTTGTGTTCCGCTTGCCAATGCAAGTTTTGGTCGTCTGTTCCGCCCGGTTCAGGATTTGTGCATATATGAGGAATAGTCACCTTCCCCGAGTTTCTACTCATTCCATCTGTGCAGTAGTCACCTTTTTACACAATGTACAAAATGTGCAAGAACTCTGCTTCCTTTTCCGTAACTTATGAGCTATGTTTCGGAAGCCGTGAAGTAAACTTTTATTTTTGATGATGACAGTTTCATCTGATAGCTTCTTATGGGTTGGAAGTGACTTTTGATCGATCAGTCAACTCATCTTGTCTATCAACGGTCCATTCAGTTTATCATTGCTCAAATTCTCCACGCCCAACCGTCTTTGGCTCAGTCGGTTGTGTTAAATTCACATTCCGCATATACTTTAACGTGCCAGGTCGAGCAATCGAATACTTCTAGATTGGTCAGCTTTGAACTTTCCCGCGATCTTAGCATTCGCATTGGCTTTGCGGTTGAGCAATCTTTGGTTCCAGTCTGTTTCGGACCGCTACTTTATGGTTAGGCCCATTTGCTCTTCGACGAAGGCACTGAATACTGAAGGCACAATCATGACCGAATGCTCTTGTCCAGTTTCGTCAGCAATTTTCTTGCAACCATCGAAAGAAAATACAGCTGAGAGCTAAAAGCAAACAGCGATGGGATTTGGTTTATAAATCTGTATAACCTGAATTCAAACAATTAACATCGAAACTTCTACATCGTGTGGTTTAAGCATTTTCCTTGTGGCTTCCACTGCTAAAGTCTACTAATTGTCCTCATTTAATGGAAAAAACCGGTCATACACCTACCACATCCCTGACGGCCTTCTATTTTAGCGTCTCCAACTGCAAACAGTGAGTCACAAAGGTTTCAGCTTAGGAGACGAACTCGATCTACTGTGGCTTGTCCATTAATAAAATTATTTTCTGCACAAGATCATCGATTACTTCCCTCTGCAAAGAGACTTGCTTTCCGACTGCAGTTTAGGTAGGTCACGAAGCCTCAGTACGAGAAGAGAAAACAATGTACGGTTTCTAACTTGTTGATTGCTGCTTACATTTGTCAAGCTTTCGATTACTAGCTGCGTGTCTTACGCCAGTGAACGAGGAACTCTGCAAAAGGCGAATAACGAGGTAGACGGTAAGTTGACCTTCCTAATGCATAGCCTAACAGTTCATTGTTGTACATCTTCGACGTCTGTTTTCAGCGCAGCCGCAAAAATTACATGCTGCGTACGTATATATTTGACAGCGGGTGCTAGCGTGGATTTGAAACGTCACAATAAATACCCATCACTCGATATTCACCTTCCACAATTAATCGTATATATATATATATATATATATATATATATATGGTTATCGTGTGGTCTTGTACAGAAGGGTTAACGTGATTTATTGAGGCTTACCAGTGTCCGTCCTCTGGGACAGAGGCCTTACATTCAGAATTTGTTACAGCACTTTCTTAGCAAAGCATCCGCCGGGCACAACAACAATGTTCCTTTGGTTGGGGAGTATTTTAGTCTCACAGGATCCGGTCGATACTAGTTGGACACTCTGGATGAGAAAATTTTACTCTATCATAACCGTCAAAACAGCTATGGACCGGGTCCGGTGATCATAAATCACAGTAGAACTTCTAAAGGGAAGCTCAATATTAAGCGACCTCCGGTTGTGTTAATTACGACTGCATCTTCTAATGGAAGACAACGGAGTATACAAGTCTGTTTGGGCCAAATGAACAAACGTGCTAGTCGATTTCACATCAACCGGTGTTGATTGCCCTATGGCGTATGATTACACGATAGTTGGGATGATGTCAGGTTGCCTATGTATCGACAAGGTCTATCTAATGAATGTTCTAACCGGGGAACTCCTGATCACCAGACCATTATTACGACCACTTTTTCTTATTCCAGTTAATGATTAGGACAAGAATGGAAGTGTTGCATTTTATGAAACGTTATTTACTTGGCTCACTATGTTAGCAGCCTTCAAAAATTTGATTGGGCGTGGTTTACCTCCTGTTTCCCAATGAAAGAAATTTTCGTTCACATTATGAGTGAGCGTTTCGATTCCGTAATTTCAAGTGTTAAGACTTCCAAACTAAATTCCTACTATTCTTTTCATACTCATATTTGGGGCGGGTTGTGCGTGTAGAACATTATTTCCATTCCAACGGTCATTTTTTCGAGTCTGTTTGAAAAAGTCTACTGTTGATTATGCTTTAGACTAGCTTACTTGGATGTGTATCATATTTCAACTCATCAGGACAGTGTGAAGATTGCTCACAGACGGATTTATATAATTTGATGACTCACCACGAGGTTACCACGCGAACCATCCGCGTTTGATCCTACGACGTAACTGCACTGTTTCTTTTTTTGTGGGAGGGTGGTGACTGGACTCCTAAAGTGTTTTCCTTATAGCCCCTGGAGGTTTGTCTCCTCAAGGTAGGTGCCTAATACAAAACCTTACTTTGTGATATGTTTATTATTAGTATTTATTTATGTAAAGGGAGCACTGTACCCGTTCATTCTGGGGCTATTTAATTACTGCTTTCAAACCTGCCAGCAAATGAAGTCAAGGTGGTCCCAGCTGTGCTAAGTTTCAGTCAAGTCGGACGACCCAAACAACTTGATGGAGATCTCAGACATTATGAAATCCTCTACTTGCTAACAAAGATGAGTTAAATGCCTCAAAATTAAGAAATCTGAGGAATCTTGAGCTGGATCACCATTGCTCCTGTAAGACAGATCTTTCCGAAATGTGCCTTTTGACCTCTATCCATGTCTGTTCCAAAGTAAAGGACATCCAGTCAGTTAGTCTAAATCTGTTTGTCCCTATTCCATATCCATCGGTACTGGTCAAATTTGTCTTCCAGTTGAATCTGTGTGGTTGATAATCGAACGTACAATATGCAAATGATAGATTTCTTCACGGTTAACGAACAGGTTCCAGCGGAGCAACCATTTCTGATCCCCAGTAAGCTCGTACCCCAGGCTGATTGAAACCACTCGAATTGAACCGTGAATAAGGTCTCACCCACTGATTGCATACTCAAGGCCAGTGGATCAACAAAGTGCGTGAGGGCAGTTTAACTTCAAACGAATTGGTGCCCTCAAATGAACAACGTAAGCGANTTCATGCATAAAAAATGTTTACCAGCTTCGGGATTAATGGATTACTCATCGCTACGCTATCAATTTATCTGTTCAGCAGTGGTTCAAACTCAAAGCGGAGAAAGTATGTGCAATAAAATACTCAAATTGGATACGCAAAGATAAATTCCAACCAGAAATAAAGTCACACAAAAAGTAATTATTTCTCTAAGTGAAGACCTTGCAAATATAGACTTACTCACCGGACAGAATACCTGCAATGAAGAACTCTGTAATGTTTGTGCCAGTTGAACAGAGTCTTCAACACACTAGGAAATGAATAGGGTTAACAATCCAGATGAACTTTTAGGAAGCTTGTGTTACACTGAGTTGTCCGTGCACATAATCAGTCTTAATGGTAATCATGCTTGAGTGTACTTTGGGTGCACCACTTGACTGTGGTGTGCGGGCTCCGATTGGCTTTATTCGCCTATATCCAATCCCTGAGTTGTGTCTGCATATGAGGTAGATTCCTTGCAATTTGTCCCTCTATCAAGATATTACGTGACGCATTGTCTACATGTAACTTTTGTGCGTTTGCGAGAAGGGCTCTCATTTTGGACATGCAGTCAGCCTTGTTCATGATCATCGTACCGAATCCTTTGCCCGGCTGAAGAAAAATCATTTTCATCCATTTTTCGCTATTGTTTGAGAGTCTAATGGCACACGTGTGTTAAACAGTGTTGCTAGTGTATAGAGGAAATTATGAAGTGATGCGAACTGTCCACTGGCTTTACACGAGACCATCCTCCAGTATCTTGGGATAATCGATAGTGTTGTCCTTATGTAAATAGCAAATCAACGTCACTATGATTTGGAAACGCACATTCATTGCGAAAAAAATCATTCGTACCTGAAAGGTCATCAAAGTGTAAAGTAATATTGCAATATTTTCATTCCGTTGGTTGTAACACGGAACTTTCGGTTGCGCAGCATAAACAGCGATTAATTTTAAAGAGGTTTATAGTGTATGATTTTGGTTGCTTTTACCATTCTCTTTCAGTCGCAGTATGTTCTAAATCAATAGCTCTGTAATCTGCATAAGACGAAAATTACAAATAATTCACATTGACTATTTATACCGTTTCTTTTCATAACAGTCTGTGCTATATCTGATTGATTACTCTCCATATCTACGATTATTGAGTTTCTCAGTGCGTTGCTCCTGATTGAATTAAATAACCGCCCTTCCCCCCCAAGCTTTTGTTCAGTATCCCCATATGAAAAGGTAATGTTACTATGATTTTCTTTTCGATAAAGAAGACAGTACGAATCACCCTCCGGAGATGGATATTTATCCCTGCTGTGAAGTAATCTAAGGTCTTCTCCTTTAAATGAGGCATCCGACTGACAACAACCGTTCACTGGAATCTGTTGTTTACTGTCTTCTGCGTTCAGATGATGACAGTGTGAATCCTTTATGTCATAACAGTCATATGGACGATTTCACTCTGAACATTACTCTACAACTTACAATTCTATCGTATGCTTGCACGTAAAAACAAGCCTACAGGCTTATTGTTCTTATCAGAGAGAATACTTGTTTTCTACGGAAAAACGTCGAAATGTGGGTTATCAAGATAAACGTGGAGACTAATGGTTATCCAGACAGTTAGTAAGAGTACGTATATTCTCAATTAACTATAGGCATCTAGAAGAAAACCTAATACTAACCCACAGAATTATCCACACATCTGATCATTCGTCTAGCATACTCAAATGTTTAGAAATTCCGATACGGTTGTCCACTTGTGTGAAAAATATTTCGTATACTTCGTTTTGTATCCCTGATCGCTTCCGACTGTACCAACAGTGATAACACTGTGCTTGCCTGTGGGATAGTACTGTCGGGGCGTAATGCACTATTGTTGCGCAGTTGGAATGGACTCGCAGTTACTGTTTTAATTCTGGCGTGTTCGATTTCTCTGAACGTCTTGCGGTCCAGGTGTCTCATCAGATTGAAATGATTTCGATTCCTTATGCAGAGCAACATTCGGTGTATGCGATATGAATGCACATTTCTTACCGTGTACGTGTGTGTTCATATTATCCTTCAGAGCACTGTCTCCACACGGATCTTCTGCTGTAATGTCGATTAAATCTTAGGTAATCCCGGAGAAAGAATTCGTCGTCATCATTACTAACGGTAATATATTAGTGCTTGGTACTGGCACTTAAGTAACTCTATTATACCGCATTCAGTGCCGACGGTTCTGTTTTGTTCCTCATTTTTTTAACCCTGAACCTCTTCGTACGCCCGTCCATTCCAATTGCCTTCTCACATTAGAATGGTTAGCGGCTTCGTCGATTTCCTTAGTCCTCACTGTTAACTTTCGTTTCATACAATTACTGTATATGTTTTCACGGCAATGTGTTCGGCTTGGTTGTCTGCTGTTTACGGTTCACAGCATAAACGTATATATCAGTGTAAAGATTAAAATTGCTTTTTATTTACTCACAAGAACTGTCTAATTCCGTGGGAAAATATACCGCATTGTCCACGAGAATTCAAACGGTCTATTTTTGACGTCCTCCTGATAAAGCGTATTGCGTGAACCCGTAAACAACAATGTCAGTATTTAATGCTCACCTCTGGTGAGTATGGCTGAACGAATGCGAATGTGTGAACAAACTGGATTATCCAGTGGATTTCCACAACTTGGTCTTTAACTTTTACTGGACCATATTTAGGGCGGGAGCAATCGAAAAACCTAACGGTTAGATATTCCGCTACTTTGGCTGGTTTTCGATTACGTTTGACGTAGCAGCTAGCCAACATATGTAAAATAGATATCTATTTGTTGCAGCTTATCTTATGTGTTCCCACCAGGATCAATGCATTTTAGATGTTAGATTTTAAATGAAAGAAATTCAATGAATTCTACCAAAAATTGGCATAGCTATCGGTACATTGGTCAACAATCGCTGTACAGTCAGTTTACCGCCTGACCAACGATCAAAGATGACAGTTGATCAGTAGTTTACGCCCACAGTGGGTATACTTTTATAAGCTACTCAACCGAAGACAACTGGCTACAAGTTTGATAAGCGGCTGACACAATAAAAAAGGTAGGTTATGAACCAACTGACAGTATGTAAGTAGGTGCAGCCGACTCACCACGCACGGTCGCCGGCCCACGTTTTAATGTGGATGGTAGATGCCACCTCTCGGTTGTCAGTCGTCACCGTCCGCGATTCTATTCTAGCTACAGTTACAATTAACATTCCATTTCCAACGAAGGGTTTTGTCATTCTCCGCAAAATAAGGAGCCTATGGAGATGTTTACAGTGAATCCGTGTCTGCGTCATCAATTCACCTAACTCTTACCGCTCACAGTGGATAGCTCAGTTGACATTAATCTAGTCTCTGAACTCTAGTTGCAGTTTTGGAGTAAATCACTTCTCACAACATCATGACTCATCAAATCAAAATTCTATATCGCCTGTGAACTAATGCGTAAGCTAACCAAATGGAACTTATAGTGATGTACGCGTATGTATGTTTGCACATTTATTCGTTGCACACATCTCAGGATAAACTGACTGTTTACGTGAATCCGTGGAACAGACACAGATATGAACATTAGTGATTGAGTATGACGCATCGAAAGTGTAGAGTGAACTTCAAGATGACAACAACTTACTGTTGGTCCTATACTGCATATGACTTACGACTTCTAAAAAAAAAGAATATATGGTGTGGTACTTAATGAAGGCCATTACATCTTTACAGTGTTTTATCCCTCTGTTTCTGTTTGCGACCGTGTCCTTCAGTGTCAAACCAACGACACTACTTCTGGACCTCTCTCAAGAAGAAGGACTAAACCAACAGACCAAACCTGACTCCATTTTTTGCAAATCCCTACAACAAGTCAGCATTCACCCATCGTGCTGATTTTTCTCACCACATCCGAGGCGATATGGCAGACACTGAGGCAGACATGTCAGATCTGTCCAAGACACCCTGACTGACTAATCCATTGCGCTTGAAGGGATATCATCAAATGATTTGAGCTTTCAATGTGCTGTAGGTCGTTTTGACATTATCCTATACTAACAGCGCGACGAAGTTCGATTTTATAACGGTGTGTTGTTCCTGCATTGTGTGCCGTTTTTTTGCAGTTACCAGGGCCTTCAGTTCCACCTTTCAGAACGCACAGTTGACTTTTCCCTTGACCATCGCTACTGTAAAACATTTGAAGACCTGAGTACAAAGTAAATTCACCTAAACAAATGTTATACTCTAGATTTTCAAAGAACTTCAGATCTGAGATCGCTGTTAGATTGGATGGAGGAAGTTTACCACCACTGGTTTCGTTTCGCTGGCTTTGGTCACGGGTACCTAATATGATAACTGCAGTACTTCCGTTCTACAAGAAACGACCATCTCCAGCAAGAAACGTTTTCAACTGAAACAACAATATCTCCATAGGAAAAGTCTGTAAATTTGGGGTTGACCTTCATCTTCATGAATATGAGTTGAGGACGAGGCTGGGGTACAGTTGTGACTTTGAAAATTTGGGCCGAAAATTAAGGAAACGTTTGAGAGTTATGGAAAGAATTAATCGTGTAAACCCTGTTCTAACATCTGTTCCAATAGTTACTTCATTTTCAGACGAGCAGATGCAAACTTACCCCTAAACTACTGTTGGGACCGTAAACATTTGCCCAAGGTTATCTAATGCTTCGGAAAATAGGTTTTTCTCAACTCGCTGCGATACATTTTCCTGGGATGATGAACGATAGTCTGTCGTCTCATTTGGATAGCTCACATCTGTCAGGAATAGGAAACTTCCAATAGAAAAGTTTTGTACACCCAGGATACTCAATGAGTGAATGGGGTTGGTATTTTTGAGAAGGAAACCGTCAACATTCTGTTAAACTGGAACCGTAACAATGAATAAACACGTTGAAGGTCTAGAAAATCGTAATCCATTTAGCACAAAATATGCGCAGATAGAGTCAAACTTCATGGTGTCATAGTTCTGGCGAACTTTTTTCTATCCAAATGGAATAAAAACTTTCAGCAAACGACCTGTAAGATGAGAGTAAGATTGATTTATTATATATATATACTATATATATATATATATATATGATGAGGCCCATGTGAAAATTTACCTTCTATCGTTCTGAAGATACAACTGAAATAAGAATATAACTCGAAGTACATAAATAGTAAGTTCCATAATGTTCATACTCAAACTAATAAGTAACGGCGACAGGCTTCATCAGGTATGAATTCATCAGACAGAGAGTTACTTGAATAAGACGAGACTCGTGTACCTTTGAACTATGGGCCGGGATGTCAACCAATCACAGAGACCGTTCCCAAACAATTGATTCTGAAAGATGATTAGCGATTCAATAGACAACAGTTTGGCTTGTAACACAGGTTATCAGTTCGAATCTCACTCAGACTACCTCTAGCTGATAAAATCAAACGAGAATAAGGCCGTATTTCCGTTTGAGAGGAAATGTTGGAACACATATGGATTATTTCTTTTCACAGCAAAAATACCCACGCACAGAGAGATCACCGGTCCGTTCAGCAGTGGCTTAGGAGAAAGCAACTTGTATAAATAAGCATGAAATTTGGCTAACCTCATAGAAATACAGGCTTCAAGTTCATGAAATTGCAATGCTCACTGTGCTTGCATAAGAAAGAAACTAAGACGTGGGCTTACAATTAAAAATTAATCTTGAGATCAGTTCATTTATACCGCATCCCCCTTTCCATTTGATATGTTGATCGGCTATGTGCCGCTGACGTTATACTAGGAAATAGTGCTTCGAATACTTTTGTCGATATTATTACGCTGAACCGCCTTCGTCTTTTCTGTTTCGGTAAGAAAGCACATAAGTCTTTTGTCAATCATATTCTACACGATGGGAGTACAAAATAAAGCGATTCGGTCAGTTCATATGATTCGTAAACAAGTTTAAACATCGGAACAAAACTCCACAGAGCAGATGCTATAGTTTAGGGGGATTCAACAAGCGGATGCTATCAAGCATATGGGAAAGGACGGCGAGCGATGGGATTGGGTAAACCGATGTGATGGTTTATTATAACGTGCTCCCTACATAGCAATACGGTTTACAGAGCCAAAATGCCTACTCCTTGTTAGGATTAGAGTGTTTTGTCATTAGTATAAGACGGTAATGGAGATATTGTTGTTTCAGTTGAAAACGTTTCTTGCTGGAGATGGTCGTTTCTTGT
>LOND01000151.1:73986-99121 GCA_014220965.1 Paragonimus kellicotti | reverse complement strand
GTTTGTATATGCTCGACAAGTCAATGATTTCTGTGATTTCAACTTGGAGAGAAGTCCTAGTCGAGGGGTCATCGATTGGAGTTAACAGACAGTAACTGTCTCCTCTCGAGGCGATCGGGCAACCTGATCATTACTCACAAGCGAAAGTGGTTGAGCGTTCACATATGATAATTCGGTCGTGCCTAATGTGAGGTCAATGGCGCAGTGGTCAACACGGTTGCCTCATGAAAGCGTGGCCGGAGTTCTAGTCCCGGCAGTGGCAAGGATATGCACTACTGACGAGCTCTAATGAGAGCGAAACTCGAGTCTAGTGCTTCTTTTCGAAAGGGGACCGACTGGAAAGTCTATGGGAATGCAACAGCTGCAATCAATTGTGAAAGATTTTCAATTTACCTGTAAACCAAAATTATCTACTCCTCACCAGAAATTGATTGCATCAGAACCTTCCACCAACAGTGGGCCAGTGCGTGACGCATGACTAACAACGCCTCGGAAGACATCGAAATCTTTGGATTGTGACTGTTTAGTAGGACCATAAAACGAAGTGGCGGAGTCAACCACGTGATCTGTTGCGATTACAAAAAATCTTCCGTTTGTGTTCGATGGATGCGCTTATTATGGTGTAGCAAATAGTAGTCCGATGGGCTCAACACTGACTGGTATTTTTCTTTTTTTTTAGCCAAAAGTGGACTATCGGATTCTACTGAGCGTTCTTTGGTTTACAAACAGTATTTTGAGAATATTTTTCGTACACACAAGGATTAATCCTTTAACGAAGTCGGCGGGCATAGATAAAGAAATATTACAAACCAAAATAAAGTTAAGGAAACAATCAATGTTTCATGTAATGTAGCATTTTACACCGGTTTAGTTCCACTCGACGAGGTCTCCTATCACCCACGAGCAAGAGTTAGGTGACTCATTACCATTCTTGGATGTTTATATTTTTAGACGCTTAGACGGTGCACGCAACGTAAGTGTTGAAAAATGCAAGCAAATAAGCAGACGACGATTAATTCTTCTGTCTTATAAATAACTTTAATGCAAATTCCCCGCTCAAGCGGACTGTTTCGATTTCAGCGGTTATTTGGCACAATGTGCCTCGTTAAATTTGAATTCAAATTTTCCCCAACGTCTGGTCAGTAAGTGTTAAAAAATCTTCGATCGGGTCTCAACACTGAGGCTAACTCCTTAATGTGCGTCTTGACGCGTCATCTGTGGGAATCGTTGAACAAGCGTGATAACGAAACTAATGATGCTTGTGAAACATGCATAGTATATATTCATGAGAGGAAAGAATAAAAGCGTAGAAGAACTTACCGAGTAAACCACTGTCAATCTGTCTCATCCATCTATCAATAAGAGTAGCTCTCTTTCCCGGATCACTGGAGTCTGTGGATCATTGTAGATATCACCTGCACTTGCAGGAAATCTATAGAACCTCAGCCCACCTCAAGATTTTAGACCACGTTAAAATTTTACAAAGTAAATTAACATTCGTAACACGTCCATAATAATCAAAAGTCACGGGAAGCACACGACCGGTATTGTGGTCGTTGCCACTCACCCGGTATGCGTGTTTAGGGCACCTACATTACCATCTAGGGTCCCGAGACAGACTGAGTTTGTGCACACTTGCTGTAGGTAGCTCTAACTTCTGCGCCATTCTACGAATTTCACTTATCCACTACAACTCTCTGCACGTGCCGTTTCATTGGTAGGATGTTTGGCCAATGTTCACCGGGTACACCTAATTAGTGAATGATAATAGGCTTCCGACAAGGTTAGAACAGTAAGCATGTACTACTTGAAGATCTATAGGTTGCTACAAGACGGTGAAATATCTTTGCTTCCGTATTTCCGTCTCTGTATTAGTCGGCAAAAGCATTGTGCTAAAGAGTTTATGGATGTATCAAAAGTGATTATTAGTTAATAAAATAAAGCTTGAATAGAAATACTGGCACACAACTTGGGTTTAACGTTTAGCAGAATAATGATAGAGTACTGAAGCGGTTTATTGCAAATAGAACAACATAAAACAGTTACACAGCAAGCTAGTCCAGCATAAGGCAATGCGTACGAGAGACGTGTAAACGATTAGCTTCCACGGTTGATAAGAACGTCAATTCAAATAGACGTCGATAGACGATACGCACATACGTGGACAGTCGATGACATATCACGCGGACGTTGATTGGACTCATCCAAGCTGAAGGCGGTCTGTTAGATGCCGCTGACGCTGAGATCGGCGTAGGGGTAAGCTGACAAGGGGCGTTGGCTCAGCCATGGGTGCGCCTCAAAGGGTGGAACCAAAGGAGACAATGTTTTTGGGATGGATTCCACGGACGCACATGATCTACATGGCATCACACTAATGACTCGTCTTCCGTATGAGTCTGTATAGCTTGTCCGTTAATACTTATGACAGTAGCGGGTTGCCACGTGTTCTCAATGGGTAGACGCACAAAGGCGGGCTCAGTTTCAAATACACGTTTGTTTAGTATGTATGTCGAAACAGTCTTTTGTTAGTTCCTGTTTAGTTGTTAGCTTTGGCTGAGAACCTTCGTGGAGTAATCCAGCGCTGCGTACGAAGACGACAACCAAATGAGTTCGACGGGACTGTTGCTGGTGGCTTCGTAAAATAAGTTTCGATAAGCAAATTCATCGCGTTTCCGACGCACACAAAGGGGCATTAGGTTGTTTCTTCAACATGTTCTTCATTGTCTGCACAGCATGCTCAGCCAGGCCGTTCGAGACGGGGCGATAAGATGCTGTCGTAACATGCTTGATTCCATTCGAAGTAATGAAGTCTGCAAATTCAGCGCTTGTAAACACAGAACCGTTGTCGGTCACAAGTAGTTTCTGGCAAAGCCAAATGTTGCGAGGGTTGTACATAATTTTATGATTGTAATAGTCGTTGTTGTTGTTAGAAGAATGTTAGCATCAATCCATTTGAAATGGAACATCCACGATCAATAAAACAATCTGATCCTCAAACGGGCCAAAAAAGGCCAAATGGATTCGCTCCCATAGTGATTTTGGCCATCTCCAAAAATACTGCGACCCTCGAGGCTGCATTCTGGTTCTCTTGGCATAATGCACATGACAACCCCGACACAATGTCACCGTCTAGTGTGGATCACCACACGTAAAAACGAGATAACAATTTCATTTTTACGGTGCCTGGACGGGCATCATGGAGTTCATCACACATAGACGGTCGCAGTCTCTTCGGAGTCAACACACGTGTTTCCGAAAGTTGACATCTATTTCGATCATTCTCTAACAGAAAGATATGAGTTCGTCAGGTGTCCGTTTTGGACATCCTATCTACACGTACCGCTTGACTAGGGCTAGTACGGTGTCTGTCCATTTCTCGTCGTATATCTGGCGACGTAATAGGAGAATGGTTGAAGCGTTGAATACGGTGCACAAGTGCTTGCGGGATGAATTGTGTGAAAGATGTATCTGCCTACTTAAGGCATTCTCAGCACTATTGAATCGTCCGGAGCTGACTGAATTTCATAGTTGTAGGCAGATAAGATGAGGGACCATCGAATTATTTTCGCGGTAGACCATTTGTTGTGTAACTCTGTCCTCATCCGGTCACGTATTACCGAGCTTGTGGTCCATAAAAATTGTGAATTGTTGCCTGAATCGGTATTGATGAAACCGTTTTAAACCAAATATGATATCCAAAGTTTCCCTGTCGAGCTGTGAGTAAATCTTTTCTGTTGCGCCCAATGTCCAACAGCAGTAAGAAGTAAGACGTTGTGAACCATCTGGAAGCAGAAGCATCACAACATAGCACAATATTTAAGAACACACGCTGAATTAAGAATCTGCTTAATTGTGTTGGGAACACTCTCATGAACATGGGTCCACCACCAGCTTTCGCTTTTTCGCAGAAGCAGATAAAGAGGATGAAGGTGCATCGCCGCGAGAAAACTGTGTTATTACTCCTAAAAACGACCAAAAGCTTGTTCACCTTTTAAAGTGATGGTTCATCGAGTAAAGCTCGTATTTTATCCCCCAGTTTTTACAGCCCTCCACTTAACAGCTTAAATCCGAGATATTGTACACTGGGTACCAGTAACTCACACTGTTCTCTATTCAATACAAGACCTGCAGTCCATAAATCATTCAAGACCAAGTTCAAAGTCTGCTAATGTTGCTCAGTGTTACATCCAGTGAACGGAATGTCATCAAGGTATGCACATTTATTGAGTATATCCTTAACAAAAGTCAATGATACCTTGAAAAATACCTAGTGCTGAGTTAATTCCGAATGAAAGTCGGGTATAAAAAAACAACCATACATAAGTGCTAACTGTAATGCAAAGACATGAATCTTCATCTGGCTTAATCTGTTGGTTTGCATGACTTAAGTCCAGCTTTGGAAAAATTTCACCTCCAGATAAGAATGCATAGGTGAGCTCAGTTTTGGTAGGGGATTACAATCTAATTGTAACACTCGCTTCACAAGTATTTTGTATTCACCACAACTTCTTACTGCACCGTCGGGTTTTTGATACGGATGCAATAAGTGTGTCCCAAACTGAATACTGGATAGATTCAGTTGTATCTTCTTTCTAGAACTGATGTATTTCAGTTCCGACCTTATTGAGAGGAGCATATGGCAGGGTCCGGGCCTTCCAGAACTTCGGTAACTGCACGGCATAACTTCGCACATTTTCAAACCTCGTCTGGCCGAACACATTCGTGTGTGCATTCAGAATTGTAGATAATCTGGCCTCGATTAAGTATATTTGGCTCCGATCCTTTACTCACACGGATACGTACGTAGACTATGTAATTATTATAGAACACAACAGCAAAGAAGGTACCGATAACGTACACTATTTTGCCAGTATACGTCTGCAAGTGAGTTTTAGGTGGACCCACATCTGGAAGATACAGTAAGGCAGCTGTGTCGACCAACTGTGGAGTTCGAATGCAACTTGCTACCCTGTCACATTTAGGGGGAAAATAAACAGTTTGTCTGATGTTATTGTAAAACTGTGATTGCTAATCCACTGAGTATTCAAGTTCTCACCGATTAAACTAGTTGACCCGGGGCTAGGCAACTTGCAATGGATACGTTTGGAAAGCACACTTTCTGAATATGGCCTTTCTTCTGACGGAATCGGAAAATCGATTTCAGTTGTATTCTCTCGGTCAGTTTCGAGTGATATTCACCAATAAGACGGCAATGAAATTCCTTACTGTGCTTGGCTTGTGCTATCCAGTTAACACCAGTATTTAATAAAGGTTCCATAGAGGAAAATTCTGCAAGTTCTTTGACTGGATTAGCAAGCTGGCGTATGATGTCAAAAGCTTTCTCCTACTTTAAGAAATGTTCGTCTTCCGATAGCAATCGCTCACGCGTTTTCTCGCCATAAACACCGGCAATAAGTCCCTGGATATGCATTGTTTGTTCGATACGGTGCAGTCGGATTTGTCCGTAGACACAGTCTGCAGAGCCGACAATAATGAAGAAACAAAATCGTTAACAGATTCATCAACGTGCTGACGTATTGTATACAATTTATAACGTGCCGCAAAAATATGGTGCCGTCCGTCAATATGCTGTCTGGTGATTCCAGTAGGGGTGATTAACCTTGTTTGATGTGTAACCGTAAGCTGTCAAAATGCCGTTGCCCTTTAGGACTAGGGTAATGACGGGGTCATTTGATTTGTAAGAAATCTGCTCCGTTTTGCTTATTACCAATCACAACAAACAGATGAACGTAAAAATAGTTTTCCACTGTAACCACTGCTGGGTGGTGGGCTTTTCCGTAGATAGATTTCAAAATGAGGAAGGTGCAATGAGGAAATTTGCTATAATCCAGTTAATTAATGCCCATCGCCTAATTATTATGCCTACCGTTTTACAGAATGACAATTGACTAATGGAACAGTTTATTGCAAAAACAACACAAAACAGATACAGAGCAGCCAATCCAGCGCAAGGCAGTACGCACCGCATAAACAAGATACGTGTGTACGATTAGTTCGCACGGTCGATAGGATTGCCAATTCCGATAGTTGTCGATCGATCGGTCGTATCTAAAGCACATGTGGAACCATCGATCACGCCTCAAAGAGACGTATCACAACCGTGTCAACGATAGCCGCTGAACATTTAATGACCCAAACAAGTGGGTTGGAGAGATGACAAGAAAACTTACAGTGAGGTCTACCTGCCACATATACGCCGATCGAGTAAAATTTTAATCTTCCGTCTGATCCATTTGTGACTCCATAGTTAGACAGTGTGTTTCTGATGTGGAAAGACCCCATTTGGAAACAAGTCAGCCTACCCGCCCGTTCCATATTCCAGCTTTGACGAACGTTCCCTCATACTTTCTTTTTGTTTGATGGGCTTAGATCTGCATTGAATGACGTGGGGCTTAACACATTTTGTTAGCAAAAATTGGAACCCTTTTAAGAGATCTGTAATGCGTTGAAAATTGGTTTAGTTCAGGTAATCTGGGGGATTTTCTTGGGTCTACGAACTTTCATCGAGTGTTAAAGGTTTTTTCAAGGTAGGGCGGGAGACTTGCAGGTTTTTAGACGCGGACAGATTAAGAAGGCGAGAACAGACTGAGAGGCTTCAGGCTGGGAAGTTTCACAAATTCTTTCATAAAAGTTCAACATCATTCGGGCATTTTAGTCAAGGAAGTTGTAGCCGACACAAACTATCCGTCATTAAGATCTCTAGAGCTCGTTCGCGTACATGAACACAGTGTTATCAGTTAGCACAATTTTGACGGCGAACTTTGCATGACTTTGCACCCGCTGACGTTGAACATCAGGTAGTTTTCTGTCGACCACCTTGTAATGTAAGATTTCGAAATCTTTGTCTGTCTTCCTTCCCCACTCCCCGAGGTAGTTGTGCCATGAACATGCTTAAATATAGATTACTCTAGTATGTTGGGTATTTCAAGAACAACAAAAAGAATGAACAACAGGGTCTTATAATGGATTCCTGCCGAAAGCCGTTTTGTTAAAGGTCCACTTTGATAGCCGTTGTCATCTCGATTCGGAACCCACTTTGAGCTAAATGCTCTCCAAGCCATCTTATCAAACGTTCGTCGCTCCCGTAATTGTTGCGTTTCTGTAGCAGAATGACTGGATCAGCTTTACCAACATCTTCAGAAAACTCAATACAAATCATTTCAATGACCAATCCTACATCGGCAGTCTTCGTCCAAATATCACGATTAACCAGCAGAATTGTGACATTGAAATAATCTTTACGGAAGCCTTGCTGGTTCTTTGCAGTGGGTACATTACCTACTGTCTCGACCCGAAAGCGGTCATCCAGCATGTCCTTCATTACTTTGAAAACTACGAAGAGCCACTCTGTTGGTCGATAACCTGGCGAATCTTCTCTTCATCTCCATTGAAGATAGGTGTAATTGTAAACTCCTTCCAAGCATTCGGTTGGCTACAGACAATTCAAAAATTCAGTTGCTAGTTTAGTTAATTCGGACGACCGTGAATATCAACTGTGAACCGGGTGACTCGTTGGCTATTGACCTCAGTATTTACGGGAATTCACTTAGGTTGCTTCCTATACCCTCAAAGCTGCTTGTGACATGCAGTCACGCAAGTCTACCATACCTAAATTTGTAAAATGGCAATAACACCGAGAATCTTCAGGTATATTATGCTTCTGCATATTGCCCGCAAGTACTCTTGATATATACACAGAGTCTGAGATAAACAACGCAAACAAATCAAAAATGAGTTGTTAACTACAACAACGGTTCTTCTGCCTACTCAGCATGGAACATAACGTTATATTTCGACTTCGCATAAATGTGGCGTGCTGAGTTCACGTTTGAACAGATTGAATGGATAATAGTGGTTGTTTCGTTGCCATAGTCAGCTTTCAAGTCACCCGGATGTGACCAAGGACAGAAGCCAGCAGTAGCGCTTCCGTCAGTTTATCTATAAGGATTGCCAACTGGGCACGGAAACTGGCATCAAACCGCGTGACTACAGCAATTTAGAATTTCCGTCTAGTCTAACCTCTGGCGATTTCCTCCGCCGGAGGTGTATAGAAATCGATGAGGCATTATTTTCACACCTTGCACATGGTTACGACATCTGCAAGCGTCAGCTGCCAAACAGTGTTTATTCAATGAACTTATTCATAAGGTATGACAGATAAAGGTTTAGAATCAGGACCTTTCCTGCTCTGGAGTGATCGTTACCAGAGGCAATTGAGCAACCTAGTCCTACCACCATACCTTAGGATACATACAGTCGATCCGGATGATAGATCATCTGTCCTCTTTAACACGCTGCGGTTTGCAAGGATGCACCGTTACTTTGCAGGAGTGCCGTGTTGCGTGTATACCGAGTAACGCATGGGTTCTCCTGAGCTGGTGCACTTGCTTGCATAGCACTGCTATTTTATGAGAAGAACACAGTATTACCGAACTCCGCCAGTTCGACCTTTTAGCATACAAACAATCGGCGGGATACCCAGCACAGCTATAACACTCATGGCTCGGATTTCTCTAACAAACATATCCTCGGTGTCACAAATTAGCCCTTGAGTAGCCAAATTGCGGCAGGTTTCATTGAACTCCAACCGGCGCGCTCAGAGCCTCCAGACATCAAACAGCTAGTTCCGGAACCTGCCGCCGGCCGTCTTTTGGATGGAAAGTTAGCCAAAACTTGGATTGTAAAGCGCGAGTCCCACCAGTGTCGTCTCACGTTGCTCCGCTAACTGTTCCGTCAGCCAGCATGAGTACCGCATACTGCCTCTCGACAGCTAAAGCACCGCCGAACCCTAATTCCTTGTGCGCAATCCCCCAGGCTGTCATTCCGCAATATCGAGCAGTTGCAACTACGTCCATTGTACCCGCCAGCCTCTCTGTCCGTTCCGAGATTCGCGACTCCGAGTCTGCAGATAACCCATCCCACGTACACATCATTAATCAGTGGCTTTTGTTTAGCTTATTCGAGTGCTTCAGAAAAGCGTCCACAAAAACGAAATATTATGATTGATGAAACATTATGAAGCATTCCGAACATACAATTACCTTTATATAATTCATTAAAACAGCAAGAAGATATACACTGCTAGATACAAACACTTCGTTAATTCTCATTAGTTGACTGTATAAAACATTCAATTATATAGGTTTAGGGCATAGCGACAAAACATTGAAATAAACGAACGTCACACGGAGTACAACTCTTCCGGCAATGCAAGGTTAAATTCTAAGTCTACTCTTATTAATTTTTCCCTGGTACGCCCCCACACGTACATTGGTCTTTACTGAACAAGTCTATTCATTGTCGAAGTGGCGAACAGCTACCGATCCAGTTGTCGAGGCGCATTTTCAAATTTTATGATGAAACCAAACCAAATCCACCACATACATTCCATCGCCCACAGTATCGCAAACATAGCCCTCCGACTAAGCGACATAGTTAAATTTAGTTTCACTGTGAACATGAAGCTTATGAAAGATAGTCCTAGTAAACGATGGAGTTCACACGATTCCTCGGACGGTTTATATAATCAGGGACACGCTTAACATCGTCCTCCTCACTCGAGGCGCGTATCGCGCTTTCTCGCCAACCTCTCTTTGAATTCATTACTCACAAGCTCTAATATAGGTTGGAGTGTGAGGTTGATATACACTCGTGCTGATGATTCAGTCGTGGCTAATGGTCGGAGGTTTAAATGAGGAGCTGATAGTGTAAATTAGTCTTGTTATTGCCACATCGCAAAGCGTGCACACGGATTTATAAAGCACCCTAAAGAGACTGTTTGACAAGGATTTAACAGCAAAACTAGCATGAGACGAACACTAACATGCGACAAGGGAGGGGAAGAAAAACGTAAAGCTCAAGTCTTTGTTTGCTGGGACCTTCCTCTCGGAGTAGGAACCGAAGCTGCTAAGGTCTGATAACGAATGCAATAGCTCAGCCACATCAACAACTTGTGGCCAAAGGATCCTCTTCCATTTCACACTGTGGCAAACCGCCAAAATTATAATATGCTACTCCTCACCAAAAAGAAATTGAATAATAGACAATTCAAGAACCTTAACACCACCAACAGTCGTGCTTTAGAAGTGCGTGAGCTCATGAACGTAACAACAAGCTCGGAGAACGATACGAAATCTTAGTGATTGGTGAACGATGTTTATAGTTATGGACATAAAAACGAAGTGGCGGAGTCAACCACGTGATCTGTTGCGATTTAACAAAAATCTTCCGTTTGTGTTCGATGGATGCTCGCTTATTATGGTGTAGCAAAATAGTAGTCCGCGATGGGCACTCAACAGGTGTACTGGTATTTGGGTTTCCCTTATTCTCTTCTAAGGCCAAAAGTGGACTCAATCCGGGATTTCGGTACTGCGAGAGCTTCTTTGTTTTAAGAAAGTAAATTGGTTGAGATGGAATTTTATACAAGTAGCACACAAAGGGTGAGTATAATCACTTTTTAACGGTAGAGGCAGGGCATAGATAAAGAAATATTACAAACCAAAATAAAGTTAAGGAAACAATCAATGTTTCATGTAATGTAGCATTTTACACCGGTTTAGTTCCACTCGACGAGGTCTCCTATCACCCACGAGCAAGAGTTAGGTGACTCATTACCATTCTTGGATGTTTATATTTTTAGACGCTTAGACGGTGCACTTAACCGGTCTGTCTATCGGAAAGCCACATGGAGAGGGCAGTATCTACACTTCTATTCATATGTACCTTCTTGTTGCTTATGATTACACTATTTCGCAGTAGGCGCTGGCACATTGCAGGTTGGTGGTAGTGAACGTTTACTAGAGTTGGAGGTTCTTTTTCGGAGCAGCAAAGACATTGTGTACGTCCGAATGTCTAAAGTATAAACAGGAACTCTTAAGGAGTGTTCTGTTTGCGAATGAGTATCTGGCCAAATTTGTTAAGATTGATTGCAAAGAGAGAGTAGTCAACTCTCAATCGCAACCGACTTCGAAGTAACACAGAGAAAGTTACTGTCCTGTTAACTCCAATCGATGACCCCTCGACTAGGACTTCTCTCCAAGTTGAAATCACAGAAATCATTGACTTGTTGAGCGGTATTTTGATTACTGAGTAGTAGGGGATTTTGGTTTTCACATAAATTGAATATCACCCACAACTGATCGTAGCTGTCGCATTCCATAGACTTTTCAAGTTAACCATAATTTCGTTGTCGTTACATTGGTGCTGTTCATTAGCCTCACTCCGACTTGTGTACCTCGTGTGAATGTTCGGTCCTGGTACTTTTATGACTCTGGTTTCTTATAGATGCTACTCACCGCTACTGCGCCGCTTAGACTTATATAATTGAATGTTTTATACAGTCAACTAATGAGAATTAACGAAGTGTTTGTATCTAGCAGTGTATATTATGAAACTATTCATGTTATATCTTCGTCGCGTTTTGGCGTAGCATGGCGTTTGGTTGACGCCAATGAGCGGAAAGCTTGCTTTTCGTCTTGAATCGACCGTCTTTTGTGCGTAAACTTGGCAATACGCACAATAATGTTTTTCGATATTCACCAACACTTTTGAATATAATCAAGACTCCGGCGTTACACGAACTCACGTTCGCCTACCCCATGCATGCGCGTCGAACGAACAGTCAGTCATCCTCGCCGGCTCAGTCTGTTCCACACCCGGTTCAATTCGTGAAGACCGTAGGTACTTAAGAATGAATCGTGTCAGAGGAGTGAATAAACGCAAATCGTCACTATTAAATTGTACTACTTTTCAATGCGGTACTAGTTTTCCCTGGTCAATGCAGGCAGCTGGCAGTTGTGTCTCAGCCCTTTTCTTACCGGTGGTCACTGCTCAATGTTTGTGCACAAAATTGCCGACTCACCATTTGAGCTTTGTTCGTTTTTTAGTTTCAGCCCAGCGTGAAATGGCGTGACAGTCAATCATATGCAGTACACCCTGCGCACAAAAGTCAGTCAGGTCAATCGCACTACCAGGTGCGGTCAGCAAACTGAAGATTCGTTTTGGGTGGGGCGTTTGATAAAGGTCTAGGTCATGTTGATTGACAAACTGCACTGGGAAATTATCATTACGTCTTGGCAGGCTAATTCATTAGATCTTGAAAGTTTCAAAGCTCTCAATGGAATTTGAAACATTGACTTCCTCTGATGCAATTCCTCAATGCCGCGAAAGGACCAATGATGCCAGTCGGTCGCATAGGTAAGATCATTGATTGTATGTGAAAAGCGCATGGCATACGACTGTCGACAATAAATCTAGTGTTGACATCTCACCACATTTGTCTTTCAAAGAGTGACCATCTCACTTTCTTGAATTTGCTGAGGCAGAAAGCAAAAAAAACAGGTTTCCATTCAAGAGAGACCGACTTGGCAACTAACTAATTAAAACAGCATCATAGCCTTCTGGAATAAGACGTCCGTATCCAAAGCTAAGGAACGCTTGTCACTAAAGTGTGTTGGTTCAAACCACCAGTTATTCAGTAGCGAAATTCATTCAAGTCGTTCAGGATCTTTATTACCTAACTCGCACGTTCTCACGCCACTTGCGCTCACGTCTACGAACCGGAATTTCAGTCCCAAACGCGGTGATATTTCCATTTAAATGTCATGTACGAGTGGCTGACGCTTTTCGTCATTTCCCGTCCGTTAACCTGATTTCGTTGAGTGATAACTCGTTCGGTCACTCGAGTTGGCCGCAATCCACTTGCTGTAGGATTTGAATCTATCTCACCACGGCATCGATATTCCCCATTGAATGTTGGGATAATCGCATCGGCGATCTGGTCATTCATCACAATCCCACCTGATAAGAATATGGGTCGGTAATCAAATCTCGGTTGACACATGGGTGAAGAGCTCTAATAGGAAAATACTCAAGTCCTGTGTCTTTTCAATGACCCTGCATGGAGCGCTTGTTTGGAAACAAATGTTGTTTTCAAATATGAGCGATATACTACTTATTTCAGTCGAATTCCTCAGTAATTAACAGTAAACTTAATTACCCTAGCTGAATAGTTCATTTCATGAAACAGAAAAATGACTCAATAACACCCCTGGTGATAAATGACAGTCACTTTGATCATGACGTATTACCCCCTAAAACGCAGTTCACAAGGCTGTCCGGTTGAAAAGACCGGTTGCTCTAATCCACCAACGTGAATTCCGTTCGGCTTAATCGGTGGTGACTTTTATTCACTCATTTCAGTTTCGGTGTTATGGATGGGATATTTCTAAGTTTACTGGACCTGTGAAAATGTGCTCTTATTTGTGTACCGTTGAGTGTTGTTATTTTGGTTTGATATATTTTCTGTTGACCGACTGCATTGGATTTATCTTTCTGATGCCAATACCATTCTCACAGCTCTTCTGCCTTCCTGCTGCTCGCTATTAACCCTACTGGCTGGAGCCTGCCTATATTTACGGACGAACAGTTTAGATACTACTGAAGACTCGTGAATTCTGTCCTGCTGATTGACAAATTATAATACTGTTGATGTTTTTTTAACAGCTTTCCATTATTTTTGTTTTCTCCTGAGAATAAATTACCTCGTACTCTTCGTTTTAAGACTCATTCGAGTTTTATTTGTTTGGCCTGATAAGTACCGTTTAAATCCAACTCTGTTCGCTGTTTGCCAAAGGCAGTATGGCTAAATTTTGGATTTTGGAAATCTTACATCCGGTAATCCAATACTTTGATTCATTGTTTCAGCACATATCGGTGGACTGACACTCGTTTTTGGCTTGGCATGATGTACACCAGTAACTGCGCCCCAGCAACGATGTCCTAGTTGACCTTGGATGTATACCACATGACGGACTGTCGAGCTAATTGACTCCATGCTGATGCTTAACGAGGTTTGATACAGTATTAATGGCATATGTCTAAAATTATACCCTTGCAGACAAATGTTGTGAACGGAACGGCAAGCAACACTGTGAATGGTTGTCCATCACAGTCTAATATTTAGAGCAACTTTTGACAGCAAATGTGTCCTCAACCCCAGCGGGTCGTCTGCGTATCAGTTGCGTGCGCAGACCTAATTGCCAGTAAAGATTGATATACAGGATTGTTATACAGTTATTTGAATAATTGGTTCCATTCGGACGTTTGAACAAAACAGATAGAAAACGAAAACTGGTAGTTGCATGCATTTTGCATTGACTCAAACAATAGGTCATGGGTTTATCATGGCTTTCCACAACGGCCGCTGTGTTATTATCAAGCCACACGTACAGTCGGATAACTGGAAATCGTGGTGGTGGTGTTGTTCGTAGCATGAGGTGATGATTCACGTAAGGATGTCCACCGAGCTTGGCATTTAGGTTGCAAACGTTTCATCACCAAACGAGGTGACATCATCAGTGCGTAAGTGTTTCAGCGTATAGTTTTGAGCGTGGGGTTTGGTGAAGTGTGATGGATGCCTGTACTTATATAGCGAAGTGAGTTGGACTTGTACCTGAATTCTGATTGATCACTTTCAGTTGTGTTGACCTTCGACCTGAGATACCATTGGCCGTTTTATGTTGCAACTGAATTTTGGCTTGAGGCGCGATTGTTTATTTCCTACATCTCTTGAACCTCTGATTTGGAGTCCGATTGGCTGCTTTCTGTTGCTGTTGGAACTTAGACTCCGAATCTGATTGGTTGGTCCTTGTCCTTTGACTGGGTGGGTCACTTCTTCGTTTTTGGAATTCGATCCGATTGATTATCCATTGTCCCATTTTGATCACCGGTCCGATCCGTTCAAGTTGCTCCGTTCGGGTTTACCGGCATTTGAGCTTCGCGGCGTTTACATCTCCTCAAGTTCTTGGTTCGCATTGGTTCATAGATATTGTCCAGCTCGATGTGTTTGTTTATTGACCCGGCTGATGAATACCAGGCCTCGAGAAATTCCTTTGCGTGTCTGGTGTTTCGATGAGTAAGGATGAAGAGGTGTCCAGTTTCATCCTCGTGGACGGAGATCAAAGAAAATTGATCGTGTCTCTTGATGGCTAATTCGTGTTCATGTATTCGTGTTGATAACTTCCGTCCGGTTTGGCCGACGTAATGTTGTCCACAGTCATTGCATTGGATTTTGTATGTAACGTTTCTTCCTATCGGCGGGTTTGAGTTGTTCCTTTTGGTTTGATAATACTCTTCGTAATCTTGCCGTCGGCCTGTACGCTAGAGTACGGTCTCAAAATTCTTGCTGTCATTCATGATGTATGACAGTTTTGATGTATGGCAGTACAGTTAGTTTCGCTGGCGGTTCCGTACAGTTTTAATCCCTTTCTTTCTGCAACAAACTTCGTCTAACGAAAGTTCGTGAGTATTCGTTGTGAAGAAACATTTGGTACAAGTACTTTATTCCTTTCTTCAAGGCTATGCTATGTTGCATTGCGTTTCGGTTCCTTTAAACAAAGTTCGGAAGCAGCTCCATTCGTGGCAAACTGGGTGGTTGCTTTGAAAACTGAGGAGTTGGTCCGTGTGTGTTTCTTTTCGGTAAACTGAGTCTCCAGTGTTCCATCAGGTTTGCGGCTGATTAGTACATCCAAGAACGGCAGCTAGTTGTCGGTTTCGATCTCCATGGTAAACGTAATACTGCTGAAAACTTTGGTTGGCAGTCTGTGTGTGTCTTCTATCGTTAAGCGTTAAGAGAGTAAGAGTGCACCGTCGAAATATCGTATCCACCGTCTTGGTTTGATCCTTGGCAACGCGATGTTTTCTAACCTCTGCATGACCGCCTCTGCGATGAATCCGGATATGGGCGAGTCCACTGGAGTTCCTTTAAGTTGTTCACAGATCTGGCCATTGAATGTTAAGTATGTTGACAGACATATCCCCGTCAGATTTATGCTTTCCGGTTTCAGGGACTCAGTCGATCGGGGTTTTTCCACTAGCAGTCATTGCGGTGTTTCTTTGGCTTGGGTGAAGTCGATGGAGGCGAACAGCGCTTTGACATCAAACGAAATAGTTGCCGTGTCTTCTTAGATTCTGACGTTTTCGATTCGTCAAAACAGCAAGAAGACAAATATTGCGGGATGTTAACATTTCGATTTATCTCGTCAGCCGCATACTAAATACAATTCAGGGAGACTATTTGTCCACTATACTGCGTCATCAGCTTCAATCAGCTGTGAATCGCACATACCCTGCAGCTGAATTGCGCCTCTTATCATCAACTCGGGGAGTTAGTTATGGAAACGCTAGACGTGACACACCTAACTATTCTGTCTCACATGTCGTTTATCAGTTCACTTGCAGTTGCAATGACAGTTATATCGGCAGAACGGACCGGTGTTTGCGTCAACGTATAGCCGAACACCTCCCAAAATGGTTGATTCAGTCTGCTGAGCGAACGGACAGTCAAAGGAGCAGCCGAACGCGAAACCCGGCGTCGTCAATTGCGAAGCACATTTTGGAAACAGGTCACAACGTCGACCCAACCAGGTCGTTCACTGTGTTGCTACGGCACCCAAACCCCAAAATTCTGGCCATCAGTGAAGCTGTACTGATCAAACAAAGAAAGCCAGTGTTGTGTGCGCAAAAATTGATGGTTCACACCGTCCACCTCCCCTGGTAACGGCCTTTTGACCCAAAATTCACTCTGTTCAACTATTGTTGCCACGCGCCTTTGTTATATATTCTGTTTGTATTTAGTATGCGGCTGACGAGATAAATCGAAATGTTAACATCCCGCAATGTTTGTCTTCTTGCTGTTTTGACGAATTGGATCAAGGGAACTCAGTGCTTTAATGCTTCTCAGTTTGCCCAACAATTGCAGAGCATTGCTGATGGAATGTTCTGGTCCGTCGATGAAATGTCGTGGTCGCTTGAATAGGTGTGTGACCAGATTGTACATCAGTGTGCCCGATAGGAATACACCTGGTCGCAGTGGAATACCAACCTCGCGTATTTTTGATAGTCCGTCGAATTGAGCAGTGGATTGCATTTTCCAGCGTTCCTGTTTGCTTATCTCGTGCGTAGCCTCTAGTTTCTTTAGTGCGGTGTTGATTTTGTTGGCCAGTTTTGTGGTGAGATCAGCATTGAGTAGGCGGTAAGTGGTTGTGTCACTGAGCAGCTGTTTTGCCTCCTCAACGAAGTCTGTCCGTCCCTTATCAGTTGATAGGTTGATGATATCGCCCTTTTAGAGGTTTTCCAATGCTGGTTGTTCACCTTTGGTGAGGGTATTGAACTACTTTTTGCGGTCATGACTGGTACGATAATTTGTCGGATTTGTTACTTTGCCTCTCTTGACAGACCGTTAGACTTCATTGGTTACCCCAAGTTGGCCAAATATTCTTTGTTTGTTGCATGTTTCGTATTGAATTTGCTTCCTTTGACGAGGACATTTTGTTCATTGTTTGATGGCGGGTAGTCTGATAAATTTTTGACCCACGTGTAGTTTTTGGCGTTGGCAGTCTGTTTCACCAAAAATGCCATTCTCTTCCTATCATTAGCTTTTGCAACTCATTGTCCTATCGCTGTCTCTAATTTCTGTAGCTGATGTTCGTCCATTATTTGTTTGCAGTCCTCTCTTCTAGTTGTCACGATGTTCTCATATTTTTGTAACCGATTATGGGCATCGGTTATTAACATACGTAACATCCGTCTTCCGTTTTGTCTAGCTATTGCCCAAGCTTGTGGATGATTGAGCGGTGGTCTGTAGTTGATACTTGGTGGGAGAATGTTTCGACGCAGGCATGTTTGGTGATGAAACATTTGCAACCTAAATGCCATGCTCGGCGGACATCCAACACCCAGACGCCTACAGTCTTTAAGAGATCCTAAATCAAAAAATGTTGAAATACTTAGACCGGATAAGGGCTATGGGGCCGTCATTTTAAACAAAGATGCGTGTGGACAAAATTGTATGACCGGATAGACAGAGTGGTGAATGTCACTAAGATAGAACGCCGGATAGGACGACAACTGCAACTGCTGTCACAATTGCGGATTATTCGTGAAATACCACGCAAATCTCTTAAACCATGTTGTTCGTCAAAATCCCAGCTTTACGGTCTGCTAAAGACAGATAGGTTTGGGCTGCCGCTTAGGCCAATCTAGGCAGTGAAAAGCTACGCATACCATCAGTTGGCTCGTTGGCTAGTCGCTACTCAAACTCCACTTGAACCAAAAAATTGAGGCATATCCCATTAGAGATTCCGTCGAATTGATCAGTGATTTAGACAAACTCAATCCTCAAAACACTGAGTTCCCTTGATCCAGTTCACCAACAGCGATAGAAGACGTATCGCGAACGGATATCCTCAAAAGTTCATCAATATCTACAGCCAGAAAATGACTGATAAAGACTGCCGTGAGTACGGTTCCTAAGAAGCAGGTCTTTTTGAACCTACCTTTCAAAGGCGATCATATCACAACTGACGTAAGTCAAAAATTCACAGTCTGCTCTAACTCGTACATACCGTGCGGCTGAATTACAGAGTGTTGCTCAGCTTATTCATAATCGTGACCTACCGAAATGTTCTGTCTCATGTAATCTATCAGTTCACTTGCAGTTGCGGTGACGTCTATATCGGCAGAACAGATCGGTGCCTACGACAAAGAATGGCTGAACATATGCCTAAGTGGTTGGTGCGCGCCATGACGCAACAGGCAATGGCAACAGAGCGACTGAGACGAAATCCGACCTCATCCATTGCAAAGCACATCATGGAAACAGGTCACGTTGTTGACCTCCGCCAACTAGTTTCAAGTATTTCAAGTTGAACATCACCCACAATTGATCGCAGCTGTCGCATTCCCATAGACTTTCCAGTCGGCCCCTTTCGAAAAGAAGCACTAGACTCGAGTTTCGCTCTCATTTGAGCTCGTCAGTAGTGCATATCCTTGCCACTGCCACCAAACCCCCGAATACGCATCAGTAGTTTCAAGTATTGTTGCGTAATCGGAAATCCGAAATGGCTTGCCTTCTCCGAGGCAATGTTAATCAATACTCGCCGTCCGGTCCTGTGTGTGCATAAACTGTTGACTCACGCAGTTTGTCTGCCCTGGAACTGATAACAGTCCTTGTTTCATGTAAACCCAATCGTTGATTGTTTCTATTGTTGTTGCTATCCGCATGTCCTATATATTCTAATGTTTTACGTTCGTGACTGAAGAGAGTAAACGAAATGTTAACATCTCGCGACGTATGTCTTCTATCGTTATTGGTAACCTAATTCTTGCTAATAAACTGATGTGCTCTGTAAACGTTCAGTCACTGTTCAAAGATATCCCGCCGCGTGAAACGATTTATTATATTTGTGAGTTCATCGAGGCTAATCACGGCAAATTAGTATTCCCATCCGATATCCTGAAGGAAAGTTTGCTACTCTTCAGTGAGAATGTTAGTTTTTGTGTTATCGAGCAGTTCTTCCATCAAATTGATTTATTGTCATGGAAAATCCGTAAGGTCCCATTCTAGCATAATTTTGATGGGGAGATTGCAACTCTGTCATGTTACAAACATTAGATCGACGACACATTAATATTCAGTCGATCTAAACAAGTGATAGATAACCTGGTGCAACGTCTAAATAGTTCATCTTAACCTGGAGGTTACTTGTGAATTTGAGGCTAAAAACTGCCCACCGTTTCTAGATATACTCATAAGTCGTCGAGAAGATGGCTCGATTAAAAGAACTGTCTATAGGAAATCTACGTGGTCAGGCCAATACTTAAACTTCAGCAACTCAAACGCTGTTCACACGAACCAAAAGAATCTCTTCTCACAACAGTCTTGCAGAAGAACTGGATTTGATCACTTCTGTTCTACAGTCAAATGGTTACCTCGAAAAATCCATAGAAAGACACAGCAGCTAAAATGCACCGTTCAGAGAGGTGGTCACCGTAGAAAAAAGAGGGTATACATAGAGCCGCCCTTGAGGGCTGGTTACATCATGCATCAAACAACACAACGGTTGAGGAATTCCAACTAAGCGGAACGTTCAGTGCAGCTGAACTCCGTGTAATCGCTCGGACTCAGAAGTTACCGGTGCCTTCAGTCAAAGGAGATCAGCCTATCGGTGCCACCTCACATTGTATTTACCAATTTACATGTAACTGCAACGAAAGTTACATAGGACAGAACCGAAAGACACTTGACCTAAATGAGTGCAGAAGTCCGTGCTAGTGGAAAGCGGCAATGTTGCTGAAACACGTAAACAGCCAGTTTCCTCAGTCGCTAGACACGATCTTGACCACTGGTCGATCTATCGACCCATCTGGTGCATTCAGAATCCTGTTACGTCATTCCAATCGAAGTGCCTTCCCAGGGCACTTTAGGTCAGTACGTTTTACAAATAGGGAAGCATTTTTACTGGTCCTGACAGGTTAGAGTTTGGGATGGACACACTATTTGTTGACAGACTGTTGCCTTCTGTTGTTGTATCGTAATTCGCAGCTTATGCACTGTAGGCTGGGGCTTCGTTCCAGACGTACGTTGGAAGTATTAGTAATCATCGACGCAACAATGTCAGTAGAAGATTCAAGTGCATTAGCTGTAGATGTCAATCTTGTGCGACTGTAGATGTTTTTATTTATATACCATCAGCATAACCACACAGTTGTACAAGATTTTACAGCGTAGGTCTATCATACACACGAATATAAATCCAGACAAAAACTTTTGTAGTGGGCTACGAAGCGCAGTTTAAGTTGTGTTTTTGTCTTTCGGTTTTAGATCAAATATTCCAAGTTTTGGCGCATGATGATGCAAACCAGTTTATGACGCCGAGTGGAACACAGAGTTACGCCATGAGTTACTTCTAATGAACTCATAAGTAAGTCAACTGAAATTCAACGCACGATGCTAAAAGAAGATTAGCAGTGGACCCATCCAGTGTTGTTTTAGAATTCAACAGCAAAACTGAACAAACGTTAGCATCACCACATTGTCCGCTACTCACCAAATATGTGAACAGTTAGATTGTGGTGATTACCAAACCGGAGGTGCGAGTATTCCAACACTCGGCGGAATACCTCAACGCGGCGGGAGGTACGTCCAAAAGCCCACAGCGAGCGGATCGGGGACAACACGAGCGACCGGATGAGCCATTGCCCAACGAGATCGGACCAACGGACGAGGAATGGCAGACGGAAAACCCCCGACAGAAGGCGTCGGCCACACACACAAACCGGGCAGAAGTGCACACGACGTGTGAGCGGAAACCGGGTGTGTTGTGGACCGGAATTCCGGTTCATAAACGCGAGCGCGCGCGTGGCGTGGGAACGAGCGAGTTGGACAATAAAAGTCGTGCTTTATTAGAAGACTTTTCGCCACAAGATTACGGCTTCTGAGATCACATGGTGCTACGGGCGAGCGACAAATTCCAAACTTCCATAACACTGACGCAGCTCTATGACTAAGTGTTCAATTATGAGGCACAGTAAGCGCTTGCCACAATTAATCCAATCCAATCCAATTCAATCAACCACAACCGAAGAGCCCAAAACCTCCTCTTTCATGCTTGTTGTGTTGACTGTATTGTGTACCGCATGAAATTTTTTTCATTCTTGATCATGGTGGGGTGGGTGACCAAGTTAAAGACGTGATTATTTCAACAGTTAGAGGAAAATCTCGACGCAGCTGGTTAAAACCGACAACGGATGGATTATGGACCACATGGTAGATCGAATGAATCATCAGTGAGTTCAATCAACCCGTCATGGGAGAAATAATAGGTCAAGATGCACGACGGAAAATGTCAGCTGAACGCACGGAACCAAAATAAGTACAAAGTAGGTTTAAATGATGACCTTGCTGTGTTTCGAACTGAAATTCCGGTTTATAAACACGAGCGTCGTGGAAATGTGTGATGTGGTTGATAATGGTACTGCCTTATCGAGCAACGTTTTGCTACAATGCGACTCGTCATTTGCTTAAGTTACACAAATCATTTGACGCACTAGGATACGATGAACCAAAAATATAGAAAGAATCACTTGTTTAAAATGTTATGAATCCATGGTGCACAATCGTATCATTAGACTACTATTAGACCCTGTTTAGGTTGCTCTAGATAAGGTCAGACGTAGCCTGACGAAGTCATTTCTATTCTTTCACGATATGCTTCATTTCACTGAAGTTTGTTCCCCCACATGACACACTAAACTTACATCCCATTTTTTGGATAAATGTGAAACACCTTAACAATATTTAAACTTTTCACCTGCATCAAACTCAGTCCCTTTGAGGACCAACGTGTTTTTAGCTAAACCAAATAAATGATGGCGAACCTGAAAGTCCTTTGGAATTGACAGACTAACCTATGAAGTACTGTAAACTCTGTAATACAAATCCGTTAACTTTCCCACAGTGTTTTAGCGTATGTGGGATCGAGTGTTAATGTCAAACGAACTCGGTTCGTTTATGTATCAGTCAATTTCTCATAAATTATTTTTATGTCCAGCCAATATAACTCACATGTTATTATTTCCCCGTTGGTAAAACTGCATATTGTATGAGTTCATCCTTACTCCCCCCGCCCCCCCCCCCCCCCCCCCCCCCCCCTCCCCCACTCACAAGCGAAAGTGGTTGAGCGTTCACATATGATAATTCGGTCGTGCCTAATGTGAGGTCAATGGCGCAGTGGTAAACACGGTTGCCTCATGAAAGCATGGCCGGAGTTCTAGTCCCGGCAGTGGCAAGGATATGCACTACTGACGAGCTCTAATGAGAGCGAAACTCGAGTCTAGTGCTTCTTTTCGAAAGGGCCGACTGGAAAGTCTATGGGAATGCGACAGCTGCGATCAATTGTGGGTGATGTTCAACTTGAAAAGCAGTGTTTGTTACACTGACGGATTTAACATGACCTCCATCGTTAATATTTACATGTACATATTCCAGAAATATATCAGCGGGAAAAATCAGAAGGAATTTGTCACATAATTAAATCAAACGGTTCCGAATTGGAGAACAATTAGGTAACTAAATAGATCTCCGGAGGTGCCAGGTGAGTAACCGGGTGCCATGGACAATCGAAGGACCTGGGCAAATGTCTTCTGAGTGCACAACTGTGGGTTGCTCAACCCAGTTTCAATGGTTCCCGTAGTGGCCAGAGTGCGAAATTTGACTCAGTCGGCGGACAGGCAGTAAATGGGCTGGAAAGCCACTTGACGCCTCGAGTCAACTAGGTGCGCCAGAATTGCACTCGAAATGGACTTCACCTCGCCCTTAGTCAGCCATGTGAGGTGGTGTTCACGTATCCTCTGAGAAAGGACGCCTGGTTGTGCGACGACGTAACTTGCCCCAAAGGAGTACGTGAAATAGTGAACACGAAATGAGGTCACACAGTTAGGCAACACATCTTTGGGTTGCACTTGAACTACCGGATTGGAACCTAACTAAATTCACAATTATGTGGCTTTGCAGGTCTTTTCAATGACGTTATTTATTCCACGAGTCACAAGTTCACTCAACGCCTCGCCTTTATAATCTAACGTCATACGAGTCAATCATTTTCCCACAGATTGGAGTTTAGCTTTCGGTGTTGTCAGTTCAACGTGTACGTCAATAAAGTTTTGGGGAGAGTCGTTTTCTGCGAATGCCCGTCGTAAAATGCTATTTCCGTTTCAGTTGTTATCCGTACATATTTCCATAGCTGTGTGTGTTGAACTACGAACGAGGTTTATCTCCTGTCTGAGGAGTACGTAGCTGAAAAAGTCAGTATACTGGCTGTTTTAGGTCCGTTTCCTAAGAATGCCACTCTGAAGTGAACCGTTTGCACAGCGATTCACTACCGCAGTCTGAAAGGATATTAGTCCATCCTTCTCTGCCTCGAGCGTAAAGTTGAGACTAGGATGCGCTATGTTCACTTCAGCAAGCAAGCTATCCAGATCCACAGTTTCGTCAACTACACAGATAATATCGTTCATGTGCCTCTTGTAGAATGTTCTGTGTTCAGTGCTCCCATGAAACGTAGTCCTTTCTAACATTGCCATGAAGGTATCTGCCAAAAGTGGACCTAACGGTGAACGGAACACCATCCCCATCAATTCGGAAATGTACATTCTGCTTGCAAGGTAATATCAGCTGTTTGAGTGTGTCCTCGGGTAAGACTTCGAAACGAACATACTCACAGAGACAGTCGACGGTTTCCACACCCAGTGATTGCATTGAATTGACGAGCTCGGACGTATCCTTTAACGAATGCACCGCAATGTCCTTCAGCTTGGGTTCTAGTATATCTGTTAGCCCTGTACCATCAAATAATAATATTTCATTATAATCACCCACAGACTTACGCTGCGCAATCCCTTGGCCTGAACTAATTAAGCAAAGCTTGTTCGATTCTTAGTGTTACGCGCCAAAGCCTCTACTCAGTAGAAGACCGGTCTCATCAGCACCGCTCGTTCCGAAGTGCGTGACCCATACGAATTTGTTCTCTATTAAAAATAATAAGTTCAGGAATCTAAATTATTGCAAAGTGAGCACTGTCCACATTTGATCACAGTCCTTGCATTTAGATAAGCCTTTCGGCTGGCCTACTTCGAAAGGAAGCACTAGACTCGAGTTTCGCTCTTATTAGAGCTCATCAGTAGTGCATATCCTTGTCTGGATCGGAGTTTGCACTCTGACCCTCGTGCTTGTGAGACTAGCGTGTTAACTGAGAAGTTCCTGGTCACGGGGTTATCGATTGGAATTAACGCGACAATTACTACAACCGAGACAATCAAGCGGTTTGAACCCTATTCACCCAAGGCTGCGATTAAAAGTTTGGGTATTACTGATCGCTCACACCTAGTGTGAGGTTACTGACGCTGTGGTTAATACGTTTGTCACATAAAGACAAAGGTCGGACAAGGATATGCACTACTGATGAGCTTCAATAAGAGCAAAACTCGAGTCTAGTGCCTCATTACGAAATGAGCTGTTCGAAAGACTTGTCTGAATGTAAGGACTGTGATCGAATGTGAATGGTGTACAATTTAAAATAATCCAAATCTCCGAAAACCAATACAATACAATGCAGAAACTAGCTTTTCGTGAGTTGAGGTGTGCAATGAAATACGTAAAACTATGGAAACAACTGGGATTTGGTTTTCAGGTCACATCATTTTCATTGCTATATAATGTAGCAACTCTAAACCCATAATGGTTTATGTATTGTACGTATTCTTAATGAAACATAAA
>LOND01000151.1:52009-67961 GCA_014220965.1 Paragonimus kellicotti | reverse complement strand
AAGTGCATTAGCTGTAGATGTCAATCTTGTGCGACTGTAGATGTTTTTATTTATATACCATCAGCATAACCACACAGTTGTACAAGATTTTACAGCGTAGGTCTATCATACACACGAATATAAATCCAGACAAAAACTTTTGTAGTGGGCTACGAAGCGCAGTTTAAGTTGTGTTTTTGTCCTTCGGTTTTAGATCAAAATATTCCAAGTTTTGGCGCATGATGATGCCAAACCTAGTTTATGACGGCCGAGTGGGACACAGAGTTACGCCATGAGTTACTTCTAATGAACTCATAAAGTAAGTCAACTGAAATTCAACGCACGATGCTAAAAGAAGATTAGCAGTGGACCCATCCAGTGTTGTTTTAGAATTCAACAGCAAAACTGAACAAACGTTAGCATCACCACATTGTCCGCTACTCACCAAATATGTGAACAGTTAGATTGTGGTGATTACCAAACCGGAGGTGCCAGTATTCCAACTCTCGTAGGAATACCTCAACGCCGCGGTGAGGTACGTCCAAAAGCCCACAGCTAGCGGATCGCTGACAACACGAGCGACCGGAAGAGCCATTGTCCAACGAGATCAGACTAACGGACGAGGAATGGCAAACGAAAAAACCCCGACAGAAGGTTTCGGCCACCCCCACAAACCGGGCAGAAGTGAACACGACCTGTAAGCGGAAACCGGGATTGTGTTGTGGACCGGAATTCCGGTTCACAAACACGAGCACCCGCATGGCGTGGGAATGAGCGAGTTGGACAATAAAAGTCGTGCTTTATTAGAAGACTTTTCGCCACAAGATTACGGCTTCTGAGATCACATGGTGCTACGGGCGAGCGACAAATTCCAAACTTCCATAACACTGACGCAGCTCTATGACTAAGTGTTCAATTATGAGGCACAGTAAGCGCTTGCCACAATTAATCCAATCCAATCCAATTCATCAACCACACCGAAGAGCCCAAAACCTCCTCTTTCATGCTTGTTGTGTTGACTGTATTGTGTACCGCATTGAAATTTTTTTCATTCTTGATCATGGTGGGGTGGGTGACCAAGTTAAAGACGTGATTATTTCAACAGTTAGAGGAAAATCTCGACGCAGCTGGTTAAAACCGACAACGGATGGATTATGGACCACATGGTAGATCGAATGAATCATCAGTGAGTTCAATCAACCCGTCATGGGAGAAATAAATAGGTCAAGATGCACGACGGAAAATGTCAGCTGAACGCACGGAACCAAAATAAGTACAAAGTAGGTTTAAATGATGACCTTGCTGTGTTTCGAACTGAAATTCCGGTTTATAAACACGAGCGTCGTGGAAATGTGTGATGTGGTTGATAATGGTACTGCCTTATCGAGCAAACGTTTTGCTACAATGCGACTCGTCATTTGCTTAAGAGTTAACACAAATCATTTGACGCACACCAAATAAAAAAAAACATAGGATACGATGAACCAAAAATATAGAAAGAATCACTTGTTTAAAATGTTATGAATCCATGGTGCACAATCGTATCATTAGACTACTATTAGACCCTGTTTAGGTTGCTCTAGATAAGGTCAGACGTAGCCTGACGAAGTCATTTCTATTCTTTCACGATATGCTTCATTTCACTGAAGTTTGTTCCCCCACATGACACACTAAACTTACATCCCATTTTTTGGATAAATGTGAAACACCTTAACAATATTTAAACTTTTCACCTGCATCAAACTCAGTCCCTTTGAGGACCAACGTGTTTTTAGCTAAACCAATATAAATGATGGCGAACCTGAAAGTCCGTTGGAAATAACAGACTAACCTATTGAAGTACTGTAAACTCTGTAATACAAATCCGTTAACTTTCCCACAGTGTTTTAGCGTATGTGGGATCGAGTGTTAATGTCAAACGAACTCGGTTCGTTATGTATCAGTCAATTTCTCATAAATTATTTTTATGTCCAGCCAATATAACTCACATGTTATTATTTCCCCGTTGGTAAAACTGCATATTGTATGAGTTCATCCTTACTCAACGGTGTGTTCACTTGACCACAATAGACTCCTCTGCTCCTTCCTTAACGTAATTTAGATTACAACACTTTGGATAGGAGTCAGTTAGGGAAGCTGTAACGTAAAGTATTTTAAATTTTCCCCATAATTCGTATTCTTCACAAATTATTGGTTAAAATTCTCTGAGTCTTCTCACAGATTTTCATAGCATTCGTTTTAGGTGAAACTTCGGAAAATGCGTGAAAAACAACCTAGCCGAGTTAGGTATGTTCTATACGTGAATACTATGAATAACCAGCATGTAAAGCCTGCTAGTTGATCGCCCTATTCTGTTTTCTGAATAGGGTTAAGCTGTTGTTCATGAGGGATGTGGCATCTGCACCGATGGTTTTGGAGGTACTGCAATCTGACAGTGAGCACCACAGATGTCGATAACAGTCACCCACTGACATTTAAGTGACTGAATGCTGGACACTTTGTAAATAGTACGGAACGCCATCCAACTTTATTCGACAACCCACAACGATAAAATGTTACCCGAGAATAGTCGAAATGAGTTTATTCACGCTTTCATAGAATAATTTCAAAAACATTTCACCGATTATTTCTGCTAATTTCTGGGTGGTTTTACAGACGCAACCCTATTGACATCAACAAATGAGAGTATCGATGGAGAGACTGAAACTTTGGTGAACTACCTTTATAATGTTATCTCGATACCAATCGGTTGTTGAAGAAAACGATCCTTATCGCATGTGGTAGCTGTCACATTAGTAAATCAAATGCAGACCAGTTAAAAAGGAATGTTTCTCATAATGTCGTCATCCTTAATCACGTAATTTTTATCTCACATTTTTCACCTGAAAACCCTCTTGATGCCCATTTTGATGCGATATCTCTCCGTAACGTATCTGATATACACATCGTGTTAGGCCGTTTATTAGACAACGAATCAACTTACATTTCGTTTTAACAAAATAGAACAGAACAGAAGTGTTCTGATTAATCCACACTTTTAAGAATTTATCGGCTCATTTGGCTATGCAATCTTCCATAAAGAAAAGACAACTGATGTACACCGTTCACTCTCGGAGCAAACTTTAAATTCGTGTACGTATCATTAAATTTTATCTGGAAACGCAGCGCACTTGCAATGAGTTTGAGTGCACTAAAACCAGCAAAAAGCAATGATTTATATTTTTTATTCAGTTAATGTCAGTTTGATCATAAATAATTGTACCAGCAACTCTCCGGTTAATGATTTGCAGCCCGAATTACCAATGCTTATTTGGTGATGAGAAGCGGTTATGATGAATGTCCTACTTTTTCTTCCAGCAGCAAGTTTGTGAATAACAATTCGGTACTTAGTGAAATACATATGTGATTGTCGGGGTTGAACTAGTCAACAGAATTCATATCGAAAGATTTATTACATAGTAACCAGTTTTCATTAATTTGACGGGTACCAGCGCTCGTACCTTTCATTAGATGAGACTGTTACATAGTGAATTATTGATATCGGGGACCTGACATAAAGATAACACATTTTTGTGGACTTTTCAATGTTCATACAACCTGGAAATAATCATACCCTTAGGTGTGGAATTACCCGAAAAACTGTTGCAATTCCCTCTCCTGGCTATCTTGTTTGGCGTGATCCTCTTCATAAAAGTACATCGATTGTTTTTTCTTCACTTTCCCTGCTTTTCGTTTTTAAGATTTTAATTGTTCGGACAAAACGTGTGGCATCTTGTCGACATGACTATTTTGCCTAGTTGAACTACTCCCGTTTCTGTAACTGACCTTGTTTTCGGATTTCCTCGCTATGTCCTGCCAACTTCTGCATAATGTCTGTTCGACTAACTGCGTTTGCTTTGTGTCGTCACGATTATGATAACAAGGGTTTAACAGACCAGACTCCACCTGCAGTGTGCTTTATTCTGTAGGTGGAAGAAGTCTATTCAACTGCAAATTCGTGACTTTGTATAGAATTTCCATACCCAGAAAACTATATTCAATCCGTGAAAAAAATGGTGTCCAGACGATTCTACTTCTGACTTTGTAGGATTCAGAACCGTTGCTAAGTAATTGTTAACATATTATTCGGGGTTTCAAGGAAAAGTGATCCATCATTTGTCCGGATTTATTCCATTGGATAACTTAGTTTTTTCTTATCTGCTTGCATTTGTACCGTCTTAGTTAAGCACTGTTCAACCGGTGTCCTCATCTCATCTGAAAGCGTTTCAATGACAATCCTACACTGACGTCTGTTTCTAACAAGCTCGTTCAATTCAACCTTTCTAGTATCTTTTATATCTCTAATGTGACAATGAAATAAATCTGGTTTTCAGTTGTACACTGATGAAACGTTGCTCAAATTTTAGGGAGTTCCTTGTGAACAACAGTCTTTGAGAAAATTAATTCTAAAATGTGCCTTTTCTATTCTGATGTTGACTTTCACCTAATCGATAAGCTGCTTCATCAACGATGAATTTTTGGCTTTATTCCATCGTGTCCAGATATTCATGAAAACGGATGTTTGAATGCATACACTAGAGCTTCATCAACAGTCAGCTGTTTCCGAATGTTGTATAGGGTCCAGTTTTTTATCGAAGGTAAACTGAATCGGTCAACCGAAGAGCTCCTGTTGCGTTGGATTGTTAAAAATAAATAGATATTCAGACACAGCAGTTCGTGATTGCTTGTTAACCTTAACGGTACCCTTTTTGATCTACCCTCTGATTGTGTTTCGACTACAATAATAATTTCATACGGGAAGTTCAAAGTTTATTGCATGTACCAAATGATAGCTTGTGAGACCCTTTCCACAGTGCATTCAAGTTATTTTTTATTTGCTAAGATTTTCGGTAAACTTGGGAATTGGTTTCAGTACTCATATCTTGTGATCAAAATTTTTCTAAATACTTCAGCAAAATTGCTTGTTGTCTACATGAACTTTATGTTTCATTAAGAATACGTACAATACATAAACCATTATGGGTTTAGAGTTGCTACATTATATAGCAATAAAATGATGTGACCTGAAAACCAAATCCCAGTTGTTTCCATAGTTTTACGTATTTCATTGCACACCTCAACTCACGAAAAGCTAGTTTCTGCATTGTATTGTATTGGTTTTCGGAGATTTGGATTATTTTAAATTGTACACCATTCACATTCGATCACAGTCCTTACATTCAGATAAGTCTTTCGGAACAGCCACTTCGTAAGGAAGCACTAGACTCGAGTTTCGCTCTTATTAGAGCTCATCAGTAGTGCATATCCTTGTCCGACCTTTGTCTTTATGTGACAAACGTATTAACCACAGCGTCAGTAACCTCACACTAGGTGTGAGCGATCAGTAATACCCAAACTTTTAATCGCAGCCTTGGGTGAATAGGGTTCAAACCGCTTGATTGTCTCGGTTGTAGTAATTGTCGCGTTAATTCCAATCGATAACCCCGTGACCAGGAACCTTCTCAGTTAACACGCTAGTTTCACAAACACGAGGTCGAGTGCCAATTCCGGTATGGACAAGGATATGCACTACCAGTGAGCTTTAATAAGAACGAAACTCGAGTATAGTGCTTGATTACGAAGTAGGCCGGCCGAAAGGCTTATCTAAATGCAAGGACTGTGATCAAATGTGGACAGTGCTCACTTTGCAATAATTTAGATTCCTGAACTTATTATTTTTAATAGAGAACAAATTCGTATGGGTCACGCACTTCGGAACGAGCGGTGCTGATGAGACCGGTCTTCTACTGAGTAGAGGCTTTGGCGCGTAACACTAAGAATCGAACAAGCTTTGCTTAATTAGTTCAGGCCAAGGGATTGCGCAGCGTAAGTCTGTGGGTGATTATAATGAAATATTATTATTTGATGGTACAGGGCTAACAGATATACTAGAACCCAAGCTGAAGGACATTGCGGTGCATTCGTTAAAGGATACGTCCGAGCTCGTCAATTCAATGCAATCACTGGGTGTGGAAACCGTCGACTGTCTCTGTGAGTATGTTCGTTTCGAAGTCTTACCCGAGGACACACTCAAACAGCTGATATTACCTTGCAAGCAGAATGTACATTTCCGAATTGATGGGGATGGTGTTCCGTTCACCGTTAGGTCCACTTTTGGCAGATACCTTCATGGCAATGTTAGAAAGGACTACGTTTCATGGGAGCACTGAACACAGAACATTCTACAAGAGGCACATGAACGATATTATCTGTTTGGTTGACGAACCTGTATATCTAGATAGTTTGCTTGCTGAAGTGAACATAGCGCATCCTAGTCTCAACTTTACGCTCGAGGCAGAGAAGGATGGACTAATATCCTTTCAGACTGCGGTAGTGAATCGCTGTGCAAACGGTTCACTTCAGAGTGGCATTCTTAGGAAACGGACCTAAAACAGCCAGTATACTGACTTTTTCAGCTACGTACTCCTCAGACAGGAGATAAACCTCGTTCGTAGTTCAACACACAGCTATGGAAATGATTGATATGGACGGAAATAGCATTTTACGACGGGCATTCGCAGAAAACGCCTCTCCCCAAAACTTTATTGACGTACACGTTGAACTGACAACACCGAAAGCTAAACTCCAATCTGTGGGAAAATGATTGACTCGTATGACGTTAGATTATAAAGGCGAGGCGTTGAGTGAACTTGTGACTCGTGGAATAAATAACGTCATTGAAAAGACCTGCAAAGCCACATAATTGTGAATTTAGTTAAGATCCAATCCGGTTTCAAGTGCAACCCAAAGATGTGTTGCCTAACTGTGTGACCTCATTTCGTGTTCACTATTTCACGTGCTCCTTTGGTCGCACAACCAGGCGTCTTTCTCAGAGGATACGTGAACATCTCCTCACCTGGTTTGCTTCGGGTAAGGTGAAGTCAATTTCAAGTGCAATTCTGGCGCACCTAGTTGACTCGAGGCGTCAAGTGGCTTTCCAGCCCATTACTGCCTGTCCGCCGACTGAGTCAAATTTCGCACTCTGGCACATACGGACATGATGAACTGGTTGAGCAACCTACAGTTGTGCACTCAGAAGACATTTGCCCAGGTCCTTCGATTGTCATGGCACCCGGTTACTCACCTGGCACCTCCGGAGATCTATTTAGTTACCTAATTGTTCTCCAATTCGGAACCGTTTGATTTAATTATGTGACAAATTCCTTCTGATTTTTCCCGCTGATATATTTCTGGAATATGTACATGTAAATATTAACGATGGAGGTCATGTTAAATCCGTCAGTGTAACAAACACTGCTTTTCAAGTTGAACATCACCCACAATTGATCGCAGCTGTCGCATTCCCATAGACTTTCCAGTCGGCCCCTTTCGAAAAGAAGCACTAGACTCGAGTTTCGCTCTCATTAGAGCTCGTCAGTAGTGCATATCCTTGCCACTGCCGGGACTAGAACTCCGGCCATGCTTTCATGAGGCAACCGTGTTTACCACTGCGCCATTGACCTCACATTAGGCACGACCGAATTATCATATGTGAACGCTCAACCACTTTCGCTTGTGAGTAATGATCTACTGGAATGTGACAGCTGCGATCAACTGTGAGTGGTGTTCAATGTGTAAGAAAACCAAAATCCCTTACTACTCACCAGCTTTCTTTTAAGTTAATAGATTGAACGAGCATGGGTCACAATTTTGCACACATTGATCCTCAGTTGTTCAGGGTCATTTGGTGTTGTGTTTATCCCATACTTCGCTTGATTATACTGCACCCTACTGAAATGCGTGTAAAAGACCGGTCCCTCATATTCATATCACATCAGTTAAAAGCGTGTTTGATCATCAGCCTATTCAAGTCAGTATATGAAGAGCTATCAACATGTCTAATTTAACGTTTTCCAGAATTGTGAATAGTAACTGTCGTCCTAGATCACCGGTTGTTGGAGGAAGTCGATTTCCGAGCAAGAAGATGATGTTTGCCAACCACCTTGATATGGAATGACAGTGTTTAGTTAGGCACTTTACCAAGGTACAATTTGCCAAACTATTCGACAATTTGTTGTGAAGAAGAAAGAATGCCGTTTTTGAGGAACCAATATCGAGGATAACGATCGAATCCTACAAAAAATCCTCGCTCCGCGACAAAATTATAGGAACAGCCAATTCTTCTATCTAGTATCATTAAAACACAGCCTGAAGCATTTCACAGAACATCCCAATTAGGCATTTGAGCTGACCGCTGTAGCATTTCGGTATAATTTTCAACACGCTCATTTGCAGTGAATTCCGGACCGTAGTTTGACTTTTTCAAAATTGTCAGCTCACGAGAAAGTTACCACAACTGGCTTATGTCGCATATCTTTAGACAATCTGATCAACAACGAGTTCCTGCAACGATATAAAAAAAAGCTAACTTTCCTAGACCATGTATTGATGAAATTGTCTAAAAACGACGTCCCCCTTGATTTTTGTCGTGCAATTCAAATTAGTTGTGCTTCACAGTGGTGGCACGCTAGTCTTCTGTTCGAGCAAATCAATTATTCTCACGCTCAATCTTCATGAGTAGACGTTATCAGATAGGAAAGCATCACACGTCTACAAGCGTGGCATATTGATCGATTTACTGCGTCAATGCTCCCACCCAATCACTGTTCTTTTGGTCTCGACGACAATGGCGTGCGTGAAATGACCACGAGAATTTGCGCATTTTAACGCGTGCTGTATCCGCACAGGTATCTGTATGCTGTTCTGCTGTTGTGTTATCCTCAAATAGGTAGATACTGGGCTAGACTGCTGAAATGATAATCTTTGCTAACTGCTACGAATTGTTCAGCGCATGTGCCTGATTGTTTGGCCTCGAATGTTGGTTAGCATTCACCTCACCGGTTGTTGTGTTTCAAACCGATCAAACCTATCAATCAACTGATCTGATTGTTTAGCCATTATATTCTGCAACCGACATTCATGCTGAGTGTATTTAGTGGTGCTTACCGTACATTTCGAAAGGGTAAATATTATAAGTATTGTGCCGGTACCAACAGTTTATGGAAAAATGTAAAGGATATTAACTCATTCATCAACCTAATGTAGGCTAGTTGTTACGTACACTCCATTGGTAACAGATTTAAACTTTGTTCAACCTCCATTAATATTGAGCCTGCACCATTCACCTCAGATTACTGATCATAAGAACACAACGTGATATTTTTGCACTGTCATGATTTTCATTCTCAGTTAAACACTCCCATTTAGCTGGGAGCAAAACTTTTGAACGAGACTTTCACTAGCAACCGTGAGTATTGTGGACAGAAGTTCTTTTCTAATGGACCAGGGGTTGATAGCTTTCAATCTGGTAGCAGCCGGATGCTATGCTAATAAGTCGATGGTGAACTATCTTCACCTGAAATCAATAAACTAGCTTAATAATAAATAAAAAAAATCTAAAAAATCAAACCACAACGTTGACGTTATTGGAACAATACTTAAATCGCACACTTATAAATGAAACATGTCAACTTATTGATTGATGCCGTTTTTCGCGCGAACATTTCCCAAAGCTAGTTTATGAGCCGAATGAGACTAAAAGGCAGAAATCAATCTGACTGCTTGTCAGTCAGCTACGTTCACATGTTACTCTTTACCTATTTCAATAAAGAGCAGCTTGATGAATCTGCCAATCAGAAAACGATTTACTTGCGAAAATTTCTAGCCTCGGCTAGATTGGGACCATTAGCAAGACCCTCATTCCTTTAAGTGGCATGTGCTCAACTAATTGAGCTACGGAACGAGACCGAGAGCATGGAACTCCCACGTTAGATACTTAACTACGTAAGTATAAATGTGTAAGTAACGCTGAACCTCAATGTCATTTTATGCTGGGAATGCCGTTCCTCATAAGCTTATGCTAAGTCGTATACGTCCGACTGATGGACCGATAAACAAAATGCTTTTTTAGACTGCTGGCACGTAATTTTGGTTTCAGAGTAATAGGGAATTGACTCTTTAAACAGACTAACAGTGAGTGAAACACCATGAACCACTTTGCATTTAGCACAGTTAACCGAAAACTGTTTTGCCGTGACCAAGCAAAACAGGCTGTTAGGATCATTGTGAAAATCCTCCATTTGAGTGAAACTATCCAACGCTGTCCGCGTATTTAGTTCATCAGGGCATTACACTAGTCTTGATCAGACTACACCCTGTGGAAATTTCAAAGAGGAATAGCAGAAACGATAGATTGTCCAGAATGGGACCCTGAAGTGAACAGCCGTTTGCAGAGTGGCAATCCGACAGTGTGTAAACTAACCGTCTACTCTATTTGGTTCGTCCGTTGTTTAGGCCCATTCGGTCGATAAGCAATGTGAACCAGGTTAGAACTGGCAATCGTTGTTTTATGAATCGGGCCTCGAAACCATTAGGCCATGTTCCTGCAGACTAACGGCATTGAACAAATCGCTCCTCAATTATAATAAATCAAGTGATATACGCCAAACCACGTGTGATGCTCTTCTGACTGATGGTGTGATTATTGAAACTTTGGATTGTGAGGCGAGGGGTTGTGGTCTCCAACTTCGTTCAGACCACTTTCTCCTAATAGTTTCAGACAAGAACGAAACCGATCGTCCAGTATTAGAGAGTGAACGTCATACAACAATATGTGAATTCAGACTTTCCATTTGCACTAACTTTTGTGCCAGCTTCAGTCAAACCGAAACGTTGTCACTATAAGAGACAGGTATACGCACCGTTTACGGAGCTGTCAAATATGACGCCTGCCATTCAGAAAGACTAACAGTAGCATTTTTATTGCTATCAGAAAAATTTATCGGTTTTTAACCGAAATTTTGTTCAACCAATAATGTATTTGTATCTAACACTTTTAACCAGTTTTCTGTTCCATTTATGGAAAAAACCTGCAAATCTGACAGTTGCTGTTGCTGCCAATTTGAGGGTTTTTACTGATTCAGAATCGTTCACCAATTCGGGCTTTATTCAAGGTCAACAGTTTTCGACTCGGTGAGCTTGAATTTTTCCTTCTGCAAGTTCCATTAAATGAAACGTTGGTTTGTCGAAAAACTGAAAGACACTAAGCGATGTTTGTCCAAAGGATGTACACAACGGCATTCCCAAATTGATAACCTAACCTGAGGACTGTTTAAAAGTACTCGTCGATTGAGCAAGCTTTGTTAATCTCATTATTGCTATACCCCAAGCCGATCGTTTATGAAACGGTTGAAACCTGTTTGCTTTGAAGAAAGTGCATTTAATTGACTTGTGGAATGTATCAAAGAGGCACTAACTATGTTATGGATGTTGGGTCCTTAACCAAGACGGTTGTGTACTCAGAACACGTTTCGATGGCGTATTAGACAGCATCAAACTTGTGACGGTGTGAATTCCTATGGTGACGAAAGGTTTGTATGCTAAGCAATCAGTACAGAGAATCATTCAAATTCAATAACAACCATACACAGAGAAACGAGCGTTCCCTACTGTTTTTAAAATCAGATACTTTCAAGTGTCTTCAACCCTCAGGAAAATCTGCTGGCTAGCACAACTCCACCAGTAAACAACTTTATTTCCAAGGTGATGTTAGTCAGACGAACGGTCTGGGGAACAAAAACATCTTAGAAACTTGTGAACCAGTGATTCTTTGTAATCGTCTTGTTGACGAAACCAAAAAGACAATAGTTTTATATAAATCAGCTAAACCAAGTAACTGTGAGTAAACGATTGATGCAGTTTGTATACATCTCATGTGTTGAAGATTGTACGGGTTCTGAGGATGAAAACTGTAAACGATTAGGAGATTCTTCGGTGACAACCGCAAATGAACATATCATACGATTGGTTTTTTCAGTGCTCGGGTCCATTAAGTAGAAATAAACTGTCCACAGAATGAACCAGCAATCTTTAGTTTAAACCTCTAAAGTCTATAATCACTAATAAATCGTTACCATAAAACTCTTCCTACATGGAATGCCTGATCGATTTCACATAACTCCATCTTTCTGTTTAACTAGACAAAACTCAGAGCACCTGAAGACAATAATATTGATTTGACTTCCAACAATTGGACTTGTAAACACTCAGTGAGGTGAATCGCGGTTACTTAACCGATAGAATGTTCCCACTTGACAGTAATTAGCTAAATCTATCTGTCTCAGACGATCCAAGTAATAAAGATAGTCGAATAAGGATATTGAATCCCAGCAGAACGATTGCCGGTTCGAATCTAAGACGGATTATCTGTGGTCGGTTGATGAAAATCGTTGCTGTTTCGATCGCAACACAGAATGTCCATTGAAATTATAGAACAGTCTTGTCATCGTATGTTACGTGGTATACATTTCCACTAGGTCACACTCATAGTGGACTAAACATATGGTTAACGAATCGCGAAAATATACCGACTGATTTTATTTCACTCATCCGAGCTACAGCTCACCGAAAATAGGTCTCCTCATTTCCATCATTTCGGCCAGCTCATTCTCGCAAATTAGTGGCCCGGGAGCAGCTCGATGTTTAGTATTTCGGTTAAATCTCAAAGTGCAATTACCACATTATCTCTCTACTGTAACATGCAAGCCGGCCGTTTCTACTCCGATTGTCCGTCACACTTACGGACCGATTTTGGGGCAACGTGGAGACACCGGGGACAGCGTTCTTCCGAAGGAGGGGTCCAACAACAATCCTGTAAAAGGAAACAATACAGACAAGCATGAGCCAAAGGCCCAGTAAGCCATGCACACGACTTACACAAACGGAAACTAAAACGGCGTCAACAACACAGCAGCACGCCTCGTCACACAATTCAAATTCAACCTGTGCGCGCCTGCTGGTTTCGATCGCACGTTACACTACTACTGACTCAAACAAAGAGCGAACAAGCCTCAATGAACTACTGGTTGGAGATTGAGCACTGGAAGAATTCTAACCTGGTAACATAAAAATGCATAAAGATTAAATCAAACTATGAGAAATACCTGGAACCGGATAAAGGCAGCATTTTACGGAGAGCCATCTTTTAAAATTAACGTCTTGCAGCCCAAAATGATAAAGTTTTGTCTATCAGTCAGATGAATCAGACCAGAGCGGAAAACGAATTGGAAAAATTAGTTAAATTTAGCATATTGAAATTTCGGAAAGCCGTGAAGAGTTTCTATTTGGGTATGGCAGTATTTTGATACGCTGCTCGCAATGGGTCTTACTTTAGAAAAAATCTAACTAAGAAAAACGTGGACTTTGGATGGACTGAAACTGGAGATAATTACAGAACACGTTCACCTGGCAATTGTTGTATGAGCTGAACAAATGAATCAGTCTGGAAGCTCAAAAGTTTCGCATTTCTAAGCAGTTTCTCCCCGCCCCACCGTAACCAGTGAGATCAATCAAATGAGTTAGAAAATTGTCCGTCCCAATAGAACTGTCCACAGTTCACGTTGGAAACTATCAACGTTCAAGCCGTAGGGCGATTAATCTGTGGAGTCATGCTATTCCTTTCGCTGATTTGACTGTAGCGTGAATTCCAACTGGTCATAATGGGATCTGTTTAAAATGAACATATACATCCTACTGCTTTTCACTGAAACGAGTTTTTTTGACAATGGAAAATGGGAAATGCTAATGAGTAAACCTAGCGAAGTAGCTACGAAATTGAAGGCTGTTTTGTGCGCTTTTTTTACTGCGTTAAAACGTTTGATCTCGTCTCATCAACCCTAAAAGCTCTTTACAGAGATGAGCATTTGAAAACATACATAAATATTAGTCACTCTAGAAGGTCATTTGTCTTTCCGGTGATTATAAAGCTGTCTGATGAAGCCTTCTTAATATCTTGAAGAACTATCTCTTGAATTGTACGAAATAGCTTCATTGCTGTTTAATTAAATTATTCTTTTTGATATTTTTTAAGAGCGAACGTGATGCGAGAAGCTTTCACAGCTTTCTATTGCAATATCTGAAGGTGAAGATAACAAGTGGTATACTGTACTATACACCTCTTCAGTTTAAATTGAACCATATTATCATGAATTACTTGACGTCACTTGATTCATTTACAAGTCAAACATCATTCATAAACACTTATTTGCCTTTAGCCACTTTAGTAGAGCAGAAGGAGTACATATTGTATGGGATCTTATGATTCCTTCCATTCTTGTTAGCCGTAAACGTAAAACGTGAATGTTATACATATCAGGTGAATAAGGGCAACCGGCGCTTGGAAACAAACACTATTATGATACCCGACTCATGTTGGTTCGATAGGTAGCTGCAGCCACTGTTGTGCTCGAAAAACCAGCCTAATAAGTGCGAATCAGCATTGTTTCGCTAAAGACCAGTAACTTGGGGTTTCATTTGCGCAAAACCATCTTAAGTGGACTAACTGGTGAGGAAGTTTCGTAATTGATGACGGAATTTCGAGCAACTATTTCAGCAGGCTAATGTTGGTGGCGAGTCAGTTGCTCCAACTACTTCGGGATGTGTTTGATCAGTACAGTGGGACGAAAAAATGAACGAACAATATTACAGAGCTATACACAGGGATTCACAGCAATAGTTCGTAATAGTTCCCACCACAGTAGTTCGATGGAGGTTGATGAAAGGCTTCTCTTGAATGACAGAGAAATTTTGATGAATCCGGTTTCTCTACTGTGCTAAAATAGACGTTGCCACTGTTAGGTTAAGAAAACTACGACTACGCGAAAGTAAAAGAATGCAAGGAGCACGGGGACGAAGTGTTATTTTGCTTCAAACAACGGTTAAGTCTTTGTTTCCTCTCTTCTTTGATGAAATAAACTTTTCATAATTGCCCTGTATATGTAAGCGGCAAAGTTCTGTATTTACCTTTTTCGACGGTGTGAACGAAAAAAGTACCTCTTGAAATAACTCACTGTGTTGTGTAACCTTGAGAACTAAACTAAGTAGACTCACCAATCATTAGTTACACGTGACTTTAACTCAAGTAGTCATCACGTGAAGTGATAAACGTGACACAATATGCGGAGGAGAAGAAGAAAGGCATCATGTATGGCATGGAGGAAATAAGAAACTACATTGATACTCACAGAGAGATTTGCAACACAACCGCCACTGACTCCTATTCCTTGTCAAATCGGGCGGGGTTTCCGAGCAGAAGTGTTCATTGTCCTTCTTATGCAAAACAGACAGGCTAGACAGCTATACTGAGGCAAACTTCAGTGTGATTGTCTTCAAACGCTGATCAGAAGGTTGTCGCTTCTAGCCTAACCAATCACTCGCGAACAAGGCCACGGTGTGGCAAGCAGTGATTTGGTATTTATAAGATGTGACCGAACCAACAAAGCCTGTGAGACGAGATCAGTATGCTCAGATGTCGACAAAATCTATTCGTTCGGAAGACATGCTGGCAAACTTCGTCATTGCTAACAGGGTGCCCTCACTACATGTTGCCAATTTCTCGAAGGCACCGATGGTCAGAAACGGTCACTGCGGGCATTCTCGGGGTCAGGGGACCAGGTTTCAAGTCCTGCAGTAGCACAGTTCTTACGGGGGTAGACTGAGATCATACCGACGCCACAGATGGCGTGAGTTGGCAAACGCCATCCGGGCTTTACTACACGGTCTGTTTTCTCATCAGACATTCTGTGAACTCTGATACAGCTCTCGGGGTACACAAGCCTGTAAGCTGCTTTCATCAATTTTATCATCAAGAGTAAGAGCCGACACAGAGTCCTACAAATATTCAACAGAGCCTTGTGCTTAGTAGTGTTGTGACCGCAAGGACGTTTAGTCTTCAAAGTCGTTAATTGCACGAACCCCCGTACAGGTCATGTTAAACATGGAACCACAAACGTGTACACATTCATTTGCACGGCTGATATGCGTTCACATACAACGGGTAGCAGTACGTTGTCGATCGCTCTGGTGGCACATCCCCCCGTAGCGCGTGCACACTATTCCGATATTCACTTCTGGTCCGTCGTCTTCCTGGCGTTGGGGC